>PPHD01011299.1:0-18924 GCA_002909625.1 Bambusicola thoracicus | reverse complement strand
AACAACACCGCTTTTCTAAAGTTGTAGTAAGACTAAAACACTTCTGGGATCAGTAAGATACATGAATATGTACTTCTGGTTTTGCAACTTATGATTTGATTCTTTTTAATAAATTAAGAAGTCAGATTAATGTTCTGACATTTTCAGTGTTGGTGATTTCCATGTGTTTTATCAAAGGATAAAAAAGAAATAAACTGAACTTTTACATTCAGCATCAAAGATAATTTCTCTAGATTTTCATCATGCCATTTATTTTCACGCAGTCTTTCCAAGATGTGTCTTTAGGATATAAAACCTAAGGCAAAATGTGAATGAAATTCCAATGAATTTGGTAAAAATAGATATACGCAGTGAAATAGTTTACATTTCAGAATGGTATCATGATAAAAATACTACTTTCAGAGCTTAGTGAGCACAATTACAGACCTTGCCACAATCACTCCCTATGGGAAAACTACCTTCAAGAATGCAAGGATGATGAACATAATTTGATATAACATCTAAGTGAGGAAATAAAGCAGAAAAGGAACAACACAACCTATTAGTTGTGGGTAAGACTACATCATAAATCAGGTGCAGAAAAAGAGAGCCACTGCAACTGCAACTGCATCGTATTTTATCTAAGTCACAGAACAAACTGCATTTTTCACCTCTTTCATATCCTCTGATCTCATTAAATCCATTTGTTCATACTGTCCATCCAGCTGCATGAATGTGAGCAGACCTCAAAGAACACTGTAATAGAAATTGGTTTTTGCAGAAGTCATCTTTTCAATAGGAATAGTGTAATGTGGTAAAGATGTGAGCAGACCTCAAAGAACACTGTAATAGAAATTGGTTTTTGCAGAAGTCATCTTTTCAATAGGAATAGTGTAATGTGGTAAAGAGACATGTAAGCTAGGATGTAGCAGTCTCTGAAAAATTTCCAGAACATTTGCTGGCCTTTCTACATTACATAATTGACAGGGAGGCTGCAAACAGGAAACAAAACAAAGATACACATACACACAGAAACAANGACATGTAAGCTAGGATGTAGCAGTCTCTGAAAAATTTCCAGAACATTTGCTGGCCTTTCTACATTACATAATTGACAGGGAGGATGCAAACAGGAAACAAAACAAAGATACACATACACACAGAATGAAATTTCTCTATTAGTAATAGAAAGTTATGTGCCAAAATACAGACACATAAATTATTATAAAACAATGAAGTCCTTATGGCAAATTCTGGAACTTGACTATAAAATATCAGTTAATATTGTTTATCAACTGAGTCCTTAATTAAAGCTTCATGACTTTCTGAACACAAAAAGTATGCTTGTTAGAAAAGGAGCTAAAAGTAGATGCATAAAAGAAGCATGGGATTTTTTCTCATATGGGATGCAGTTTTAGGCATATGAAGATTTATTTTTCAGAAAAGTAATTGTACTGTAAGGGAAGAAGTGGAGAAGGAGGACAAATAAAATGATTATAGCCTGATCTTTGTTTATGGGAATATTTTCCCATCAACAATCTGTGGAAACGTGATTTCCATTTTTCCTTAAAAATCAGTCAGACAAGATAGCTCAACACATATTCTTCCTTGTCAAACATTTCACCAATGCCTCATTTTGTAGACAGTTTAATAAAATATATTTCATCCTTAGCATGTTACTGAAGTTGTGTGTTATTTTCTTTCTATTTGAGATAACATTTGCAGCAGCAAGAGGACCCAGACACCTTGTAAGTAGCATCACTTTCAGGATTGTTAACTCCTTTCTTGCTGCCTAACTTATAGCATATACAGAAAGAAAATGGTTCATGCTGTTTCCTCTTGAGAGGATCATTGGTGATAGCTTAACAGTTGATATTTAAAAGGTGTGTGTATATGTATGTGTGTGTTGGCAGTCTATGCTTATCCTTCATGTCAGTCCTGAATGGAAGTAGACGAAAGAGTTTTATTGTGACCATTACTGTACTCTACTAGAACCATCATTTTCCTCTGAATGTGTGTGTGTGATACATTTTCAGCCTTGTTACCAATTAAATCTTTAAATAGGAAAGCAATTGTCATGTCTCTTGGCCTGGGATGAAGACCCCAGGTCTTCAGGCTCCTCGAGCTGAGTTCTAGTGGCTGAACAGGAGAAACCCCAGCACCAGAACTGCTGAAGACAGTTCCAAAATTTCTCATTCCTTCATTCTATAATGTACAAGAAATTCTTTTGAATAAACTATGGTAAACTCAGTCTTTTATCTCTTATTAATCTTCCCAGCTTCCCATTTGGGGCTCCCGCTCAATCTTAAGCATAAGTAATTATTCTCTTGCTTCCATGATCTTGCCTTAATTTTTATGAAATGAACTTCTTCAGGTTCCCCTCCTTACTTTTTAACCATTAATTGTGAAGGCAATCAAAACAGGCAGACAAAAAGCAGTCAAACTTTCTGTCACATCTTTAAGCAGTTTCTCAGTTGTTAGCAATGAAATTCACTGTAAATCTATTCTGCATATAAAATGTAGCAGTCCTATATTACTATAACTTGACAGTCAACATTTTTTTTTGTTGTTGTTGCTTGAAATGTATTCACCTGGCACCAGTGGAATTATATAGAGTTATTTTTGTTCCTCTATTTATTTTACATATTTGGTGGCGTAAAATGTTTCCCCCATTGATAAACTGCTTTAAAAAAAAGGCTTATCAAAGAATGTTGAAGTGTGCAGAACATGATTTAAATGACTTTACCTGGTTCATCTTCCACAGCCTTGATTTCTGAATAAATCCCCTCTCAAAATTAGAAGAGGTCAATGGCAAATCTCAGTGGTCTGAAAGCTAAGTTAATTCACTGAAGCAACTTATTTTGGCAGATGTGCTCATCCAGAAAATAGATAACATAAAATTAAATGATTTTTTTCTCATAGCATCAGCCAAATTTAAGCCACTCATAACATCAATTTATAGAGAAGTGGCAGAGTTATAAATTACCTTAACTTTATAGGTAACATGAAGCAAACACATGGCCAAAGGTGTTTGGAACGGTGTTTATGAGTCCTGTAAAAGTGCTGCAATAAAGTTCTAAGCAATTTATTCTAGGGTACTTTGTCAGTACAGATAGGTATTCCTGGCACAAGAGTCCACCTTCAAATACCATCCACTTGTGTGAAATGAATGGGTTTCTCAGCTTTCTGTACTGCTTTTTATGCAGTCTTAACTTTTTAGCTGATACTCTTCTTTTGTTTATTTTTTTTCCATTTAAAAATGAAATTCAAATGATTCTATTATTAGCTACAAAACTTTGAAGAAAAATAATCCTATTATTAAACATCCATGAATGTAAAAACCTTAATACTTTAGAAACTGTTCATTACAGATTTAGATGAGATAATAAATTCATGCATATCCAGAATAGTTTTATTCATTCCTGAAAATAAATATGAATAAAAAAGATCAAAAAAAGAAAAAATTACTCTTTTTGGTGACAGATCTTTTCCTCTAACCAGTGCTGTTGTAGCCTATTGCCCAGTTCTGCAAGCATTACATAGGTCTTCACTTCTCACTTTTCACTGTTCAGTCTCACTGAGTAACATAACTCATTTTTTTAAAGTTGTCATGCAAGATCCTTACTGCAGGAAAGTGCAGTAAATGGCAGTCATACTGCTGACATCAAACAGAATTCAGAAAATCCCAAATGCAAGCTCCAATTATAATTAATGCATTGCAGGCTTCCATAGCATTGTACTCGAATCTTTTCTTTTTACTTTTCAGTATCCTCTTAAGTAAATATAACTACTCAGGATAGTATATTCTTCAATATTAGTTCTGTTAAGGACTGTTTTGATAATCTATTCATCAGCTGAATAAAATGCAAAAGAAAGTTTTGATGTTAATTTCTTTACTGAAGCCCATAACTGCTATAGAGTGGTAGAATATCTTTGTTAGTGACCTACTCATGATGCCTGTTGGAAGTATACTACATAGGTAAATATGTTACTATAATCTTCACTGATTGAAATATGTATTTCATTTTGAAAATTTTACCAATCTCTGGATGCTTCTTTCTGTCTGGCTGTTTGAAGTAGTACAGGAGTTTGTGGGGATGTGCTGTAAATTACTGAAACAATCTGGCTTCTTTGCAATTAGTTCACTACTTGTTTGTAGGCATTCTATTTCATTTATTTAAGAATTAGATAAATAAACTTGCAATGACAGGGTTTTTTATTAAAGCTAAACTTCAAAAGTAAAACTACAAACCATCACTACCACCATTACTGGTTAAATAGAAGAGTATGAACAGAAGTGACATCTTTCCATTATTCTTTAAATTTTAACGTTATTTCAGTAACAGTCTACTTATCATAGATTCCTCTGTACTGTATGTTACAGTAACAATTATTTCCAAAGAACTTTCCAAAAGCATAATTCAACATTACAGTTAAAAAGTTAAGACAGAATATCTCATGATAAGCTCTAGTGCTCTTACCATTTTATGATAAAAGAGCAAGAATAAGAATCTGCCTGCTCTTCTGTCTGTGCTGTGAGGAAATTTCAAGGGAAGCATATAGATGAGGTCAAAGTATATGATACTTCTAATATGCATCCAGGTTCATTATATTTGCCATAGGATTCTTCAGATAAATAAAATTTGTCTAATGCATATTTCACTTTTCAAAGACTAGAAAGACTAGAAAGACTTCTAGTTAAACTTCACAGTACTGTCCAATGCATCACAGTTACTGTTGAGTGAATGGAGAGATAATAGCTGATTTCACTTCTCAGCTTCTGAAAATCTCAACTTTTAACTGGTAAAAACCTGAAATATTAAATGAATTATTTGTAAAACCTTTATTTTTAAAGCTTACATTATTTTGCATGTGCCTTATGAATGAGAATATTGAAGGCAACATTATATGGTAAAAATTCACTGTCTTCACTTAGTACTCTGCAAATTTTAAATGATGGCTTAGAGTAGAGTAAATGCAGTAGAGTAAATGAGAAAATTGATTTAAGTTCTGTAGAAATATTTAATTAGCCCACCCTTTGACCTGTCTGATAAATATCCTTCAACTGCCTTTTCCTTCCTAAAATTTTGTCAAAGTCTTAGGCTATAAATGCACCTCGATCTGACTGAATGCTAAGCTATCACACTTCATAGTCATTTGGCCTATTTTTGTTGTTGTTGTTGTGGGGTTTACTTTTTTTATTATTATTATTTCCATTATGCTTCCAGGATCCCATACAAAGGCCTTCTGCTTCATCAAATTCAGTGAATACATTAAAGAAGTGGGATTATTAGTATTTTTATTAAATAAGCATCTTCAAGGGTACATATTGGAAAAAAGGAAAACAAAGTGTATCTGAGTTCTGTGCAGAACTTCCTGGGGACATAGTAACCTGGGCAGGCTGAGGAAGGTGATTAGTACTGGCAAGACATATGTTGTTCAGCTCAAAATGAGTGTTAGAAGTTAGGACCTTTCCCCATTTTTCTCGCACAGTTCCATAGTCTAGCCTCTACTCAGTCTGGCCTGACCTACCCAGTCCTGCCTTAATAGTTTACCAGAAACTCTGCAGAAAATGCTAGCTATCTGGCTTTTGTAATGGCAGTACTCACAAGTGTATTACAAGCTTGTCTGTTCTGAGAAGCCCTATTGTAAAGAATATTCAGGTAGAGAATAAAGGTTACAGTATCTTTACCAGGAAATGCAAAGCAGGATAAAATTTGTAAGACATTTCTAAGTAAAATTTTTTCAACTTTAGGAGTAAAACAGAGAAATGAAAGGTGAATAATTTAAGGTGAATCTATGTTCGAGATGGAAAGTCTTATCTTAAAAGCCTTTTTTGGTTATTGTGGTTGGTGGCCTCATCAATCATCAAAAGAAAAAGTGAGGCTGTAGAAGTAAGTACCCAAACCCAAGGAAAGAGAAGGAAAATAATAATAATAAAAAGAAGTGCTTATTTTTTCCTCCACTGATTATCATTTGTCCCATCACCTCTTTTTATTTTGATTGACAAGATCTACTCTTCTTCAGTGGTGCACTGGATAAGTGCAACATAGTCAAAATTGCTTTCATAGCTTGATAATCAAAAGTGTGAAAATTGACCATAAAGCTTCTAAATGCACACTATCAAATATAAAACGCAACAATACTTGTAATATAGTCTCCAATTTTAAAAAAATTTTTGAGATGCACAAACTTTTCTTTAATTCAAATGACTGTTACTTGACATTTATTTGACAACATGGATATATTTCAAAGATAACAAAAGAGGCAATGGTCACAGTATTAAATTACATGCATTTATGGCTCTGTACCATAAAAAGAAAGTTGTCTATTGTAGACAAAAAACTATCATCTTCATTATGGTTCTAAAAAAACCAACAAACATTATGTGTAGAATTTTATTGTTTATTTATAATCTATAAATATTTTCTCTTTGGGAAATTTAGTCCTCAATGACACTAGAACTAGTAAAATGGAAATCTCTGTGAACTTAACAACTGTATGGGAACTGCTGAATCACAGCCTGAACCTCTGATTGACCACCTGAGGCAAGCATTGAGTCAGCTGCAGGGGCACAGGTGAACACAATTTCACCTGAGTGACCGGAAGGAGTAGAGCCAGGCTCACCCCTCCTAGACCCCATTTAAGGGCTGACTCCCAAGGAGGAAGGATCTCTATCTGCAGTTCACTTCTCTTGGAGTCCTTCTGTGAGCCCAGGATATGAGTAAGAACTTTATTTCATTACTCCTTTGTAACATGATAATCTCTCTGGTGTAATACCTGTTTGCCATACAATAACATAAATGGAAGAGGATATAATTCTTTTTAATGGATCTAATAGGACTTTGGAGTTCATTGTCCAGGTTGATGTTGGTAGATGTGAAATGATAAGATTCAAGGGGTTATTGGCTGCTTATAGTTATATTGAGACTTTACATATAGTAATACATAGTATCATACATGTTTCAAATTTTAAATCAGACCTAAGTTAGAGCTGCTCAGTACATGACCATCTCCTTAATCAGGCTCTAAACAAGGTGATGGGGATGTTGGCAGCAGCAGTGGTGGTAGGATAAGGAAAATATTTTTACCACAGTACGCTACAGATTTTTGGGTGAGTGGACCAAGAGGTGTTTCTCTGAACTTTTTCTGTAGTTCTTTGATGGAGAAATGGAACCTGTGCTGCTGCTTTTCATGTGATTATTTTGCTCCACGGGGAAAAATAAACAAATAAAATTTCCTAATGTGTTTTATCAGAAACAAAAAAGCTGAAATATGCCCACAATTCTCTTGTGTATGAGGAGCACTTCTAGATCATTTCACCAATTAATTTCTTTAAAAATTACTCATTAAAAGTTATTCTTTTAAAACTATGTATTTGACATAGTTCTCTTTATGAAATCTGTTAACATTATGAGGCAAGAATAGATACACACTCAAACAGGTCTCCCAGCCACTAATGTTTAATTAAGTGTTTATTAGATAATCCATCTTTTGTGGGATTTTACCAGTATTTTACAGGCTATTATTTTAATGGATAATAGATTACTTAACATATGAAGTTGTTCTAGAATAAAATTTAGGATTTAAAGTTTATGGGTTTATATGAAAAGTGGGGCAAGATATGCATGTTTAGTGACTATTAAGCTTGAATGATTGTCTTCTCATTATTTGCAGTAGACTTTGAATCAAAACTTAAAACTAAACTGTGCTTTTTTATAACTACAGGATAAACTAGAAAGTCAAGTATATCACATTCAACAATTCTGAGAGCATCAGAATTTATTGCAACCGTACTCTGTCAAGCACTGCTCTTCTAATGGAATTAGCATTACTTTTCAGAAAAAAATAAAGAGGCAAGAAAGAAGCATTTAAGAGAGATTTCAATATACAACATGTCCATTCTATGAAACAAGATGTTAGATCACCCAACTATTAGTTTCCTGTTCTGCCCATTACTACAGTGCACCCTTTGTGTTTTACCATGAAAAGTGTTAATTTTTCCACATTTTTCAGAAGAGATGGGGATAAGTGTATATTAAATACTACTGGATGATGATACTGGAAGACAAAATAACATTTTGAGCTAATACTTTTGGCTAATTATGGCTGTCTGTGATTCACATGCTGTAGTTTGTGGAAAAACTATATAAATTACTGATATCCATCAGGCAGTAATAACATGATCTAAGTCAGATCATATAGGTCAGCTAGCAAATGTTTTTGTTGACTGCATCACTGTTCATGCTACAATAAGTAAGCCAGAGAACAAGGGCATCAGATTTAAAAGGCATACTGAAGAATGTCTCTGGCTTTCAAGTCCACAAGTAAGGAAATCAGATGAAACATAACTTATCTTTTTGCAAGTTCTTGAAATAAGTTTATTTTTGTTTTCTGAGGACATAACCCATTCTTTTCAGTAACTTGGCTTTTCATAAGCTTAAGGAAATCCACAATAACTCAATTAGATATTAACAAGGCTGGTATTGTAAATGACTCTATTTTAGACAACTGATTATGACAAGATTAAGCATCATAAAAGAGCATACTAACATTGTCCTCAGAAAGAGGAAAAAAAGCAGAACATTGAATCCATTATCTTTCTCCTGGGGCAAGCAATGTTAATGTATCTGTCAATCATTTTAAAACTATGATCACTTTACTGTCTCCCTAGGTGAATTTTTAATTTATATGCAGTTATATTACAGATGTACCTACATAAATGTTTTTATTATCTCTCAAGATTTTTAGCTTATTGCAGAAAGACTTTTATCAATAACTCTTATAATTTAATGTTTTTGTCATCAGGTTGTATATTTTGCTGTATTTCCTTAGGGAGCCATTGTTGTACAAATTCTGAGTAAATTAGGTTATAAGAAAACAAATTAATAGTGAATCATGCAGGCAGATATTTGTCTAATTGCAGTGCAAGTTTGTTAGCTGTAAATTAGTAAATGCTATAGGATAAATGCTTATTTTAAGCTTTTTTCATATTAATATGAAAGGTAATTTAATTCAGCGGAATACTGAGTGGATTTCTTTGTACAAGTATTGAACGAAAAAGAGACATGTGAAAGTCAAACAGTGAAGGAGATGTATGTAGGTTACTCCAACAGTAATGCCTATTGTTTATTTACGTGGAAACTACAACTGCTACAAAGAGCACATTAACACTATTTGATAGAGAAAATTCTGAGCTACAAAACACTATTTTTCAACCATCACTACTGTTACCTATACATTTTCAGCAGTGATGAACAATAGCCTTCATGATGTCCTTGTAAAAATAAATAAATAATAAAAACAAAAAAAATTGTGCAGCAGAGGAATGACCGCTGTCACTGCCATTCTCACCACTGCTGAACTGCGCCACCAACTACCTCACTGTGTTCACATCCACTCTTTGGTTTCCATAAACATTTGGCATGCATTGGTGAATATCAGTGTGTGCATTTTTTTTCCATGTGGAGATATTCAGTGATACACCTTTGTTCCATATGCACTTCCATGTCAGGCACCGTTTTGTCAGACTGCCCTGCTGCTGACAACTGTTGCATGACAAAAAAATGTTCCAGGACGTTATAAGGTTCAGCCTCTGCTCCCATACTACTAAAATCTGCCTCTCATAGTGTGGGTTAACACAACCAAATAGGAGGCATTACTTTCGGAGCAGCACTCAGGGTGGGAAAGATTTAAGGCAGGGCAAAGCTGCCATATCAAAGGTCTCACAGGGGTATGGTCCTCAGGGGATGTGAATGCACTCAAGTCTAAAGCTCCTGTTTGTAGGAAATCAATGATTCAGTTCATGACATCCTGGATTAGGTAGCTCCTGCTACAATTACATACTTGGTGACTTCTTTGCCGGAGCTCTCACATGCTGAAAATTGTATGCATTCTGACCTTGAAATGTACTTATAGAAGCTGCAAGTACCAGATGAACAGACAGACAACATTTCCAAGTGTTTTCTGGGTTAACTGTCATCCAGTGAATTGTGCTGCTGGTGATAATCATCAGTGCTGGATAACTGTCATCAGTGACACATGAAAGAAACAAAGTTTTTAGATATGGCATAGATGCCATTGTGAAAAGAAAATAACCATGTTTGATGGAGATTGTGAGCATGTTTATAGTAGATATGAAAAAGTGAAAGACACAGACATTTAAATTAAAAAAAAAAAAAGTATGCTGTTAATGTTGTATGTCAATGAAGTTAAGTTTTCTGTCATGGAAGACATGATTCTGGACAGCAGTAGATATGATGTGCCTGGATTTGGCATGGAAAGTGGAGATGCAATTCAGCTACTGTGGATGATGTTTTTGGAGCAGCTACAAAAGTCAGACCAAGTTGTCCTGCAGTGTCTTGCCACACAGAGGACAAGATACGCCCTGTTCCTGCATAGGTAAGTTAGAAAATCCACCAGCACCATAGGATGTTGGCTTTTGATGTTCTGTGCTTATATAGTGCTTTGTAAGTCAGATATGCGATTTTGAAGAAGGCCCACAGGTGCTGTGATAAATAATAAACAAGCAGTAATAGCAGAAAGAATGAAGATGATATAGCATCAGAAAGGTATTTTCTTCTAGGATTTAGGAGAGTGTAACTTCCTATCTGTCAGTGGAGAGAAATTGTTTTTCATAACAAATTATTCTGTTGTGAGAAAAATTTGCCTTTATGCCAGGTAAATTTTCTTCTGTGCTACTATATGTGATGTTGCGATCTATTAGTCTGTCAATTCTGAGCAAATTTATGAATTCAAGAAAACTGCTTGTTATTCAGGTACTGTTAAGACCTTCTTTTCTGTGATTTTTTTGGAGATTCCCCAAAATGTTCTAAAATAAAGCAAAGAAAGTATATATTTTTTTGTTCTTTCTAACCAACTGTCTTTCTTCTGTCAGTGTAGATGGGAGAAAATTTTTTCGTGGTCTAAACATCCAGAGTACTGAGATTTTCACTGTCACTGTTTAGTTCTGGTTTTGTTCCTAGGGAGAATTCTGGCATTTTGCATCCTCACCTGATGATGACTTCTCTGTTATTCATCTGGTGCTACAATTTTTACATTTTATTCATATTCATATCATGAAAAGAATTCTTAAGTGAGGTTTTCTTATCATTACAATATCCAGCTTTCAACAGAGCATGTATCATTGTGCTGTTTCCTAAGAAATAGTGCTCATTAAGCTGGTCATATTTGCAGGTCTAATTTGCTCTCCATGTGTGCTTCTAACTATAGCTTTTCTGAGTCACTGAGAGAACCTGCATTTCTTTTCATTCGCAGTATTAGTACGGCACACTCAGGGTCCAAACAGATTAGACCAAATTAGAAGGGCTATTTCAATCACCCCCTGCTTAATAGTTGCAAAGTTTTGAATTTATCTCATCCTGATACATGAAAGTTTTTCTCTCTGTACTCTTACAGCTGTTAACAGTTCATATAGATTTCAACATCAGAAGCAGCAGGAGTATCTTGTACTTGTCCAGAGCATGTAACCATGGTTATGTAGTCTTTTCAGCTCTGCATGCATAAGAACATGAATCTAAACAGTGTGTAAAAAAGACGTGTTATTAAAAAAAAAAAAAACTGGCTTACAAAGGTATATCTGAATGGTAGATGTACTTAGTCTTGATAAGATTCAAAACCAATCTCTCAAGCATTTTGTCCATTATGATGTTTGCCCATTATGACAGCTGTGTATTCTTAGTCCTCCTAGAACTCACTTAGTAGTCATTTTGTGATGTAAGTATAGAAATATACGTGCCAATTGACATGTTGACTGTCAACTCTACTCATATTATTGGTCACACCCAATAGTAGGTTTCAGCCACAATGATGAAAAATCAGAGATGTGAAGATATGTCCAAGTTTTACCCCTTCCTCTTTTAACTTCACAAAGTCACAGGAATAAATAATTGAAAGTTTACTAGCAGCTACTCTTTAAATATTCACATAAGTGAAAAACATAATTTCATAATTCTTGAGACTCTGTGAAAACCAAACACAAGGATTCCTCCAAACACATTAATATTTTCATATTAGACAGATCAAGTCACCAACTGACTTTACATCAACTTAAGACACCACAGTGAGATATTTTCCAGGATGATATAGCAAACTTTGAGGAACATTTAATATGTCCTCCTTTTACTACTGTCCATGGTATATTTTCATAAGATATACTGGACAAATTTTTATGCTCTTTCTTCTAAAAATGCTAAGCTCAGTGCTATTGCTCCTGAATTGTCTAATGTCAAAAAAATTGAAGGCAAATGTAAGTTCATCCTTAGATATTCACCTTTACGTGAAAAATTAGAACTGGTCAGTGCAAGTAAAGATAAATGACTGCAGGCAGCTGCTGTGAGCAAAACTGAAAACACTTGGAGTACAGAGTTGTTCTTCAGTGCCCTGAAAAGGAAGCAAGCAATTTTATCCCAGTTCTTATTGCTGGTCGCTACTAAAAAAGAAATTATTCTGTTTACAGAATAATGAACTATACCTCTCTCAGAGCATTACTACTTTTTTTATAGTGTTGTCTCTAAAAGACACTGTCCATATCTGCATAAGTTAAATTCATTATCAATAAGCTAAACACTTTTCCTTTCTAAACAAATTATTTTCAAAATGGCATGTACTTTCCTTTAAAATCTGTCTAGAAGGCTAAATACAGTCGGAACGAAGAATTGAATATCTGTCCCAGTTTTTCAGATAACCTGCCTGACTAAGATTTAATTAATTTCCTGTGAGTCACAGCAGCCTTTTTACACTTGGATACCTAAGCTGGTAAAACAGTTATTTCAAATGCTAGTAGTGTACATCAGAATGCAGGGAGAACTGGTGTCTCCACATGGGCCAAGTTCTGAGAGCTGTAGGGGACTGTCCCTGGAGGTGGCAGGGAGTGATGGCTCTGGGCTATGCTCTAGTGGAATCTTGGGAATGGGGAAGCCTGGTAGACGATCAAACCCCAGAGGCCTAAACAAAAGGCCAGATTTACTCAGCTACTGTTATCCTGCAGTGGTTTGAGCATTCACCCTGTAAATGGAAAGTTTGGTTTCACATTCATTTCTGGTAGTGGTAATTTAGGCTTATTTTCTGGAAGTGCTATACTGCACTGTGTTTTCAAGTGCATACTCTCTGACTGATGCAACACCATTCACAGTATCAGCTACCATGAGTGACCTTTTCTGCCAATGGTTCTTTTCGGTATTATTATGGTTATTATTTTTCCCCAATTTTCAATGAATTCTTTTTTTTTCCCTTAAAAGGTCTACAAAGCCTTGAATCCATTTTTAAAAATTATTGTTTATTTTTTAGCAATGGAATACGGCAATGGTTTAATTTATGTTCAGTTATAATAACCAAGTTTCAGGATAGTTGATCTGAGAAGGCTAAAAAACATTTAGTGACTGCTTCTACTCTCTAACTGCAAATGGATGGAAGGAAGTGAAAGTAACTACTGACTTCAAAAACCTATGGATCTAAGTCTAGGAGGAAAGATAGTATTTTATTTTTCTTCGCAGTTTTTCTTAGATGGATAAGCAAGTTAAGCTATTCTTTGTAGAATAGTGAGGGGAAAAAAGGGTAAATTATATGGTGTGATAAATAATGGGCTTTTTCTGAATGTTTGCTTGGCTGATATTGATGAGTATCTGAAAAATATTCCAGAGGACATCTGTTTGATATTTGAAACTTATTAAAGCACTCTATAAATATTCCAGATCTGCACTACATTCTGTAATTTCTTTCTTTATCTTTATTTGTTTATTGCCAGTAATTCAACTTATTAACTAACAAATACAAAACATGCTCTTGCAAAGGAAAGCATAGATTTTTTTTAAAGATATCACAGTTTTCATGTTAGCACTACGAACTTTGTAGGAAAATGATTAATGTTTTAATCTGAAATCATATCTACAGGTATAAAACTATGTTAGCATTTTTCTTTCTGTAATGATTGCACTGGCTTTATGTGGGGTGAGATTAATATGTTTTTATTTTTATCAGCTTTAAAAAAAATTTAGAAGAAAAATATAAATATAGATCAGACCGAGGTGTTGTAGGAAATAAAAAGCCATCTTTATAAAATCCTTAATGTCTTTTTTCAAACTTTCATTATATTTCCTCTGTTACTTCACAGATAAATAACATGAATGGACTTGATAGTCTCCCTGTTTTGCAAATAAGTTGTTTTATTTCTGCATCAATTGTGGTTATTCTTGATGTTTATTTTGATATGTTTCTGCGCTTGTAATACTCTCTTATGAGGTGGAAGCTTCAAGTGATGCTGTTGCCCCTCAGCTCGGGTACTGAATCACAAATGGAAGGAGGGTCTTGCACACATGTGTTTTAAGCTTTTTTTTTGTCATTCAGAAGTACTTTAAAAATAATCGGTATTATTTATCAATATATTTTTTCCTGTAATAAGTGGAAGCTCTAAAAGTTTCCTTGGGTTACTTTCTCATGTTCCTACAGTTCAGGAGAGTCAGCAGAGGACATTTACATATGTAACTTTATATATTTTTCCTATACTGCCACTGAGTTTTCATTAATAAATTTTCATTTAAGATATGGTTTATTTTAGTATCTTCAGGGAAATATTCTGAAGAAGTACTTTTAATGAAAAATTACTGATTACAATAACACTGAACTGAGGTTGTCAAAAATATATCCATGATAACATAATTTAAATATATCAAAGGTCCATGTATCTCAGAAGAGATTTTTTTTTTGAGGCACTGTAGGAATTACAGAATCCAACTACCAATCTACTTTATTTTGTTTGTTTGTTTTTAAGATATCTTTTTTCTCCTATCTTTTATCATAGGAAATTATGTCCATAAGTTTGTTTAAAGTTTAAACCTAAGTGCAGCTTAAATGCACTTAGAAATTAAATGCAATGAGAAATTAACATGTAATAGTTCATTTTCTGGTTTTGCATGGATAAAGTCACAGAGTAAATTGCATTATACATTCTTCTTCTCTTAACTTCGATGCTTAACTAGATGCAAAAGTGTGGACATTAACTTGCAGCCTAGCATAATTCTATTTGTTATCAAATTCCGCCCTCAGCTCACCTGGTATGGTGCTATTTTTGCTATCACATCATTTACTTGATAGGAGGAATTCTATTTTAAGGTGATTATCTTAAGCATCTGAACAACTGAATGCCTTTGTCTACAAAACGTGCTACAGAAGGAAAGTAATCTAAAAGGCCTTCCCATAATCCTAGTTCTAGATATTTACCCATGAAATGCAAAGAGAATCTCAGCGAAAACTTTTCATGAGGATGCTTGAAAACTTAAATGAAACTCGCTGCTGACAGCATATTAGTCAGAACTTCAATATATTTGGTTTAATTCTATTGTGCTTAATGGACCTATGTTGATTTATGTCATCTCTGAAAAGAGTCTTGAGAAATTAGGAGATTTATCCTGAATGTGTGGTTTGAAAGAATGAATAGCTGAAACATTCGAAACCATGACAAATACCTTTGATATTCTGAAGGAAAGAATTAGAAATGAAGAAAGTTTCACCTACAAATATAGCAAAACTGTATCCAACCAGTAATCTGACCTTCATGGTTTAGGATCTTTTTTTCTTAAACTGTATCATGAAAGTCCTCAAATTTGAGTAAATTTGAGGGCTGAACCAAAAATAAACATTTATTCTACTGTGTGGAATAATTAATCATAACAGACATTAAACCAATTATTTCAGTCAGATAAACATGCATATTTTGCCAACCAAATTTCAAATATATACATATTCCAATTTGTTGAAAAAGATACCATGATATTTTTCTCATTCACATATGCCAAAACATTTTAAATTATATTTTTACTTAAAATTTACTTAAATTTTACATAAAATCTAGAGAAACTGAAAAACTCTCACAATTTAATTACAATAGAAATATTTTCAATAATTTTTGCACAGTGCTTTTTATCTGGCAAAAAGATATAATTGAGAAGATAAATTAGCTGAGAGAAATACAAAGTTGACTTTGTTTCAGTACAGAAATCAGAAATAAGATGAGGTTCTTGTTGGATGACAGACACTTGCATATTTGCCTGTAAATGTATTTCATTTCAAATATACATAATTTCAAATATAAATTCATAAAATGAGAAATTAGAGTCTGAATTTGAAAAACTTTTTGTAGACATGTTGCAAGAAGATACTTTGGGATCAAACAAATCTTTGAACATTTGAGCAGAAATAAAGGGAAGTTCCCACATCAGAATTTTTATCTCACCGGAGAGATTAGCAATAAGGATTCAGAAAACCTTTGTAAGTAATGTTTATTTTTATAAAAAAGAACAATTTGACTTTTAACACCCCAGTGGAACAGTCAAAGGTATGGCAAACTCACTGAAATGAATAATGGAATGTGGAGTTTCTGAATTAGAAACTGCAAGACCTTTGCAATGTGAGTTCTGGAGGAATATCAGAATCCCATGTCCACATTTTTTTCTGTCCTGAAATCTTATTCATAGTTCTATTTATGTATATACTTACTTTCATGTATGTAATATATATGTGGACATATTCCACATGATGAATATGCTTTGTTCAGTCAAAACAAAAAACAAAACAAAAAACAAAACAAAAAACAAAACAAAAAACAACTAGGAAAAAAACCCAAAACATTCTGAAGATGAAGAAATAAACGGATGATCATCTAGTTTTTGTGCACAGTTGCACTTGTTTCTAGTCTAGGGCTATTTTTAACTAGAAAAATAACTGTAGGGCATTTGGCTGCTCCCAGGCAATTTACAGTGATTAAGCTTTGAATGTGTTACATATCTTCTTCCACCTGTACTCCTGAGACCTAAACTGTTAATGTGGAAAATAAAAATCAATGAAAATAATATTAAATGAACAGTATAATTGTATAGACTTATATCTTTGAAAGATGAATTTGACAAGTTTAAATTAGTCATGGAGTTTTGTGTGCTTTGAAAATTTCATCAGATATTTACACTGACTGGAACACCTGTGAAAAAATCTACAAAAGACAGAGGTCTCACAGCATGTAGCAATGAAACAAGTATTTAATCCAGATGCAGAGTACTTTATACAATATTTGGGGACGGTTACACAAGAGGTAAAGGAATTCACAACATTGAGCATTAAATACTATAAGTTCCTCATGATATTGAATGGATAGTCTCTAAAAGATTATAAAAACTGTCAAGTGGAGGATTTTGGCTCAGCCTCTAACACTTGCATATGTAAATGACTCATTCTAGAGAGCAGAGATGGAAGTACTATCGTGAAGCAAGAGGTGATGTTCTCAGTAAAAGGAGAATTATCACCAGCACAATAGGTCAACACGCTAGACTTACTGCAGATATGTTGCTTGGTTACTCTGCATGCCCAGAGCAGTCTCACTTAATTACATGCTCTGAGTGTGCTAGAGAGTTATGTCTTCAGATGTAAAGTAGAGTTGCCCTGCGGATAACTTTCTGACAGTTGGGTCTAAACAGGATACAGAAATGTATTTATGTTCAACATAAATCAGCTACTAAACTAGCCACAAAATAAGTGATCATGATCTAATTAACTGTTTATTCAGTTAAATAAGAAGTATACATCACTAGAGTGAATAAGTATATATTGTTAGAGTAATTCCAGAAATAATTAAATAATTTCCATGTATATTTATATTTATTGATTTCTATTAAAAAAAGATATTAAACTTCAGGAAAAAAGAAGGTATAGAAAAACTGAAAATAAAAGGGAACTTCTGTTGATATTATTTGACTGAAGGAACTTAATCTGGGCATGAGTGAAGAAAACATGACTATAAAATACTGGGGTTTTGTTTTATATTTTATTATAGATCTGAGAAGGTATGAGTGAGATCAATTATTTTAATATATAATCAACACATAGATTATTTTAAAACCAATTATTTGAATTAATTTCTTCTGAAATATTTATTTATAATTTATTCCTTTCCCGGAGGGCATAGGAGAACTTATGTATGGTTTCCTTAAAGTTTTGAGATAATTTATTCATGAATAATTTTCCCATTATTCTCATTCCTCCACCAGTACAGCTTGAAACTTATCATACTGACTGTATAAAGTAGTTCAGCAGAACTTGTTTGACTTCAAGAGTTATTTAAATGAAATGCTTAGACTTCTTTGGAAAGAAATAATCTTGAAATACAATGGATTTCTGATGTACTTCTGAAAATAGAAAAATTGAAAGTTTCTTTTTAATGAGTAAAAGTGACAGCATATGGGACAGTAAAGATTTCAGAGCAACAATGAGGAGAATATCCTATAGAATATTTTTAAATGGAAAACAAAATAAGGCTTTTTTCAATTCATCATTCTAGTACAATAACATGTACTTGTGGTAAGAAAAGATAGAGCATGTGAACTATTGGATACAGACTGACTTTTTGTAACAGAAACTGGCTATATCCCCAAGGTAAATGAATGAATGTTAGAGAGACATCGATAGAAATGACTTTGAAGAGTTCTGTTAGCTATAATCAAAGCTGTGAAATGAGTACGGCTCCTTCTTTGTCTTTTTCTTCCTTTCTTCCTTCCTTTTCTTCTTTCTTTCTTCCTTTCTTTCTTCCTTTCTCAAGTTTTACAAACTGATCAAAGAACTGTGATATTTGATTACGGAAAAATGTTCAACCACACAACTAATACACGCAGATCATCAAGTCTTTGTAAAGATCATTCATCTACCATAAACCTTGATATTAAAAGTTCCTAGTATCTGAAGTCTGGAGAGAAAGTACAACTTTCAGATTACAGTTTCAGACATGGATCCTTAATACATAGTCTTGACAATAATAAATGTACATGCCTGTTGCTCTCCCTAATAAAGTACTAGCAGTTTTGATGGAATCATGTACTTTGAACTGTCACATCTTGTGCTGTAATGGGCAAAATCGCAGTTTACAGTATTTGCTCTGTTTTTTTT
>PPHD01011298.1:0-14548 GCA_002909625.1 Bambusicola thoracicus | reverse complement strand
AACAGCAACAAAACTTACATTGAAAGATGATGACAACTTGCATAATTGAAAGAATGCAGCATCCTGTTAATATTAGGAACTAATATTACTAATATACTATACTAATATACTCTAGGACTAGATGCCAGTTGAAATATTCTGACCCTAATTTTCCAGTACAGATAGCTGGGATATTTATTGGGATTCTAAATAATCAAAATAGACACACCCATGCAAATATACATTTTCTGTCTCAGAGTATTTCATGCTAGTTTATACTAAAGATAATGGGGATAAGCATAAGGAATCACTGCTGAGATCAACAGAATGAGCCTGTGACAGTTTCTTGCAGCAATGTAAGGGTTGCTCACATCATAAGCACCAGGGAATTTGCAGGTGCTGTATTATTGCATTATTGCAAATGCAGTACACATAGGAATGGGGTCTGCGTGTTTCCCAAATGGAAGATGCTTCTTCCAGTACAGAGCCTAGAGTACTGGTAGGTGGCAGAGATTCCAGAGCATTTAGCTCAAGCCCAGTTTACCTGGACTGAGTCCACAAACTCCTAAGTTGGAAACCTTTCTCCCTCCTGCATCACCGTTCCCATTACTTGTTTATCTGGCAAGACAGTGGAGAAACACCTGCACGGAGAATGCCTTTGCTGCAAGTTTCTCTGTCCAAAAAGGATTGGCTATCTCATCTCTGAAATTCAGTTCCTTCACTGCTGAGACAGTGTTTTGCTGCTGCATTAGTCCCATGGTGCAGACTTTTAACTACTTCTCTGCAGCAAAGCTTCATGGCAGATTTCAGGCCACACTGTTCCACAAACTTCATTCTGCAATGAAATGTGTTCCTGGGGAAAAAGACTTAACAAGTGCGGTATAAGACCAGCTAGACTAGGTGGAAGATTGTCAGTGGGTCCAAAGTTCCTTACAGATATTCAAAGCAAAAATAACTTCAGGATTTTGTAAGGAGTGAAGTACATTTATGTAGAAATCATAGGGGAAGAGTTTATGATCTGCTTCGTATGTAAGTGTGAACTTTTAACCTATATGTAGATAAGAAAAAGGTTTTGTAAAGGCCTCTCACAGAAATGATTCAATTTGGGGGGGCAGTTAAGTTCATTCTCAGAAATAATACGCTTTAAATAGCCTCAGTACATTTTCTGAAAATCTGAAATGAAGTACAGCGATTGGCAAAATAAATCACTAGACCAGATATTATCAATAGTGTTGGTTCAAACTTCTGTATCTTCTTGGAGTGTTAACCAGTTCAGTTAAAGTATATAAGATTTCATCCAAAACCACCAATCAAAATGTAATATCTCAGATACTATTCATGCAGAAAACATTCAAAATTCGTAGTATTTTAGCTCTTAAAATAGTATTATTCCTATATGTACTAAAACTACACGCACTGTATTCACAAACACAAACTAGTTTAAGTGTGTATTTTATCTTTCTGTTTCATATGCCCAGATTGTAATCTGTTTGCTTTGGGGTGAATTCATGAAATGAAGCAGCTGGAGTTTTGAGTGTTTTGATTTGCTTGACTAGCTGCACCAAGCTCTTGACTACAGAACAAAATATTTGCTGCTGGAGCTCTTATCCTGAAACTAATGTTGCCAAAAGGTAAGGAAAGCATAAATGTATTGGTACGCTTTTCCAGACTACAATTCCACTAAGATTACTTCAAACCTTGGGGGCAAGGGCTCAGTTCCCCAATCTGAAGACAAATGTCATGTATTTTATAAACACAGCCTACTAAAATGAATCAGATCTGCACTTGAATCATCCATCATCTTACAAGCGCAAGGTCAAATAACATTTTGCTTTTGTATAAGAACATTCATATAAAGTTGATTTAGTTACAGTGACAGTTCTATATTCCGTTTTATATTACTAAGAGATATCAATTGTATTACAGGTAGATTACAGCTATAAAATGCAGTACACCTTATGTATGCGTGTTGGAGAACTGCCTTATTTTATAGGTGTAACTTTTTTAATTCAGGAACTTGCAAATTCAACTTTGAATAACAAGAAAACCATGAGTGTGGAAGACAAAGAGTAAGTCTCAAGGCAACTCAAATTTGTTTGTGTCAGGGTATGCTAGAGAAGTGGTGAGCAAAGTAAGCCCTTGATTAGTTCTTCTGTCACTGACAGTTTCCATGGATTTTAGGAACACTTTGTGATTTTGGTAAGCCATACCAATGGTTCTGAAATTGCTCGATGCATCCCTGGCTAAAATAAATTGCATCCACGTATTTTGTACTTTTCTCTGACCTAAAAGAGACGTAGGTCGTCTCTGAATAAAGAATAAAAGATTAAGCATGTTGACCCAGACTAGCTAACAATCAGCAGCTTAACTGAAGGATTTTTCCTGACTTACTTTGACTGTTGCAGTGGGGTACAAAGCCTGATTTTAGGTCTTGTTGAAACTAAACATATTGTTTTTTGTCATTAACTTGTCCTTGAGATCTGAAACTAACTTCCAACCAGTTTGGAGTGGCAGACAACTAAATATGCGTTCCTACATAAGAAGCTAGTATTGTATCATTGTGATCAGTGTTGCTATTGGAGATAGTAGAGGTGTGCAAATGAAGACATCTGGTGAACAAAGACTACAGCAGACAACTACAGGAAATACAAGAGTGCTGTTGAGTTTATGCTCAAACAGATGAATGCTTTCTTAATTTCTGTTTTTGTAACTTCTCATCTTACCTACACACATATCTGACTGAAATGGGGAACTTCTCTGAATTGTTTCGTTCCTTCACTCTCATGACAAATCCTATTTGCTCAGTTGATAAGAAAACCTCATAAAATGGATTACTGCAACTGTTTTTCATTAAGTGTATCATATAATCTCATTAACTCCCGTTTGTTTTTTTTTTTTCTATCAGTGGTTTATTTCATTGAACTAGTTGCCATGCAGCAAAGTAAATCTGCTTGCCTCATTAATTAAACCTACAATTAATAGCAGTGACTGAATATATTATTTATTATAAATTTTACAAGTGGATATTGGTAGTTTCAGATGTTTGTCCAGGTCAGTGTGATATGTTTAAACTATCCTGTTTTTTATACTGTAAGGAAATACTGAGTTGTCATTTAATACTTTTGTCAAGTGTTTGTTCAATAAATGGCTGTATGTCTTCCTGACTTTCTCACGAATACAGTTGACCTAATAATTACTGCTATTTTAATAGCTTATAAAGGCCTTCAAAATTTTAAACAAAGTTAAATAAAAAATGTTTTCCAGAAAAGTGCTTGACCACAAGGTCTTTCACAACTGTAAGAAAAAACTGTCTGAGCTATGTGGTGTTGTCACAGGTTGCCAAAAGTCAGTTAACGGGTCATACTTTGCAAGAAATACTCAGAATATTTGTCAATCTTTAGACAAGTTTTCATACTGAAAGTCTGCTCACATGTAAAACACCAAACAGTATTTCACCCACCATGGAAGGATATGGGATGGGACAAGACGGGATGGGAAATAGTGCAATATGATGCAATACAACGGGATGCAATGGTTTGTGATGAAATGACTGAGATCTTTGAATAAGAGGGATAAGTGGATATTTTTTACATTTCATTTTGGAATGGTATTGAAATAAATATCTACGGACAATATTTATCTTTAGTTATGACATAAACACCACTGCTCTCTGGTTTTCCAGTAACGCATCATTTGATTTTGGTAAACCTTGACAACATTTGTACAGTATGTAATGAAATGAAAGTAAGAACTGTGTAGTCTTCATGGAGGAATTCTGTCAGCGGATAAATAAGTGATGGGCAAATAACTGGCTGGTGGAACATAAACACTGGAAAGAGAGAGATAGATTGCTATGATTTCATCACCTGTTGCATTTACATGTTTCCTGGGTTCCAGTATTTTCTTTCTTTTTATAAATTTTGCTCTTACTTCCTGGTAATTTTTATTTTCCATTTTGCTTGTGGCATATTGATGCTGTTGCAAAGAGTGACCAATTATTGTGACTTTTATTGAAAAATGAGTAATTTCTTGAGAGTCATAGGAAGGAAATGTTTGAAGAGAATTTTAGGTCAATATTACAAAGGCATAAGCTTATTCATATCTCTTTCATCTGTAACAGTTCTGAAACATTAAACATAGTCGGCATTAATTTTAACTGAAGGTAATATGATGGTGAAAAATGAAGAGAAAGCCAAAATTTAATTATCTTACTGCAGAATGCCTCAGCATGTATTCTCTTGACTTTCGACAAAAGCATCAATGGATGTGCATGGGCTCTGTGAAAAGAAAATGAGATAATACACACTTAGGCTTCAGAAATCTGAAATTTATTGAAATTATATTTTTTTAAATTCATGCATAATGTCATCCTGATTTAAAAAATCTAAGAACTAAAAAACATGAAACTCTTGAGGACATTTAAAAACGGAAACGAGCAAATTGTATTCGCTTTTTCATGGTTATAAGCCTGAAAATACTGCCTCAGTTGAATTTCAGTCACTTGTGATAACAGAAATTAACTAATGACGTTTATATTCTAGGTCAAATAATAAAACAGGAAAACAATCCCATACTCAGCTTCTATTGTTAAATATTAGACGTGATAGATATGCTTGTGGAAGATAGTTCTGATGGATCCTGAAGACTATATGACCCGCTCCCTCCTGCAGTGCTACATCTGGCTGTATAGATGTCATTTCTGATATGTTTATCTAAGTATAATAACAAGAGCAGTACTAGAGGTTCTACAGCTGCCACAGACAGTACATTTCAGTGCCAAACTATCCTTAGAAGTAGAAACATTTTTCCCCAGAGGAACTTTAATCTCTTTCTGTAATTTAAACTCAGTAGTTCCAGTTGCAGCCACTTTAATGTGTGCTCTTGTGTTTTGTTTTGCTTTTGATTTTCACAATTTTCTTGTGCAGGCCCTGAAATTCTAAAATGCAATTGCACGTATACAGAGCATAGTGTGTCCTGCAACTTTGAATAGGAAACAGTGGGCATTTGAGTGTCATGCCTCCTCTCATGAAGCTACACTTCAATTTCATTACTGTGAAACTCCCCTTTGCTGGAAGGAATGTATTAGTGGAGAAGTACCTGTGGGTTACAGTGATTTGGTACAACTTGCCAGTTGCTGTAAACTTATGTTTACGGACCAGATTTTTTAAAAAAAATTTCTTCAGTACCAAGTCTTTGGGATATGGTTTAATTCTACATTTGATAGCTCATTTAGATTGGTTTTTTTGTTGTTGCTGTTTGTTTGTTTTTGTTTTTGTTTTTTAAGTGTTTCTGAGCTTAATGTACGTTGCGAATAATCTAATACATCTGCTTAAAGAAAAACAACAACAAACCCTCAGTGATTGCCCTAGGCTTGTATGGGATTTTTTATTTGTTCAGTTCTTTAATGCCTGACAAGAAATTTTTATGTTCCTATATGCATATACATAAGCATTTTTATGTTTTGAACTATGACACACTTCCGAAACAAATATATGATCTCAGTGTACCATCTGTAAATTCCCATTGGAAGTCTTTTGAAAGTCTGTGATTTTATTTGAGGGAAAACATGACCACTAGCCTTACAGTGTTGTATTGCCAAAAGAATTCATCATTTTATGCCTGAAACCTTTCCCCTAAGTTATACATAAAACTAATTAACTATGCTGTCAAGATAACAGCATTCAGCCATATTAATAGGATTATTAATAGGATGAACAGGATTTTTATTCCTTTTTAAAATACAAAATATTTGACAGACTGTCAGTTAAAGTAGTAAGTTTTTTCAGCTGTGTTACATCTCCACATCTCCAGTCTGTGGCCATCAGTGTTTGCTATGTTTTAGATTATGTAGGCCATGTAACTTACTTTCCTGATGCTCATGCTTATTTTGAGCTTTTAGGGCAAAATAATCAGTCATTTTGTACGGGACTGGTGTCTTGCTCAAAAAATCCATCTGAAATCTCTGTATTATCTCCAAACTATCCCTACTAGTGTGCTTTGGTGAATTCCTGTTTGATATTGTGATGCTTCCAAAATTATTTTTCTGACAGTTGTCCTTCTTCAAGCATCAGCTTGACTGAGATTGCAGTTAGGCCACTGCAATACACAGATTTAGGTAAAGTGTTTTACAGATAACAAAGGGTAATTCCTGCAGATGATTATTTTGCCATAAAAATTGACTGTGATTAATAAAAATGTTCTGCGTTTTCCCAGCAGAATCCATGAATCAAAAACGTCTTTTTGTTTGTTTGTTTTGGACATTCCTTCTGGCCTCTCCTCTCTCAATTGTCTCTCATAATTTTTTCCACTTTGCTTCTTGACCATTAAGCTGATGGTTTCACAAACATGCTTTCTAGGTCTTCTAGGTCTCACTTCTGAATACAGTCCACTATTTTTTTACATATAGAGAGGGATTTTTGCTCCATGTGCATCACTGAACACTTGACGTGACTGCATTTCCTCTATTTTTTTACACCTGGCTAGTAAGTGTCTGCAGTTCTCCATAGCCAGCTTGGTACTGCCTAAAGAGCAGCTTGGGGCACCTTCTAAGATGAGACACTAGTGACATCTCACTACCAGGGAAGATACGATTTAGGCAGTCACTTATCTGCATAAGTTTCTCTTCTTAAGTTCCAGACAAACACATACCAAATTTTTGCGATTGACTTCTTGAATGCCCATTACAGTCAGTCCTAACTACCTGCTTTTAGTCCTCTACTGCCACTTGGGTTTACCCTCAGAAATAATATGCAATTGAGACAGAGATATTTTTACCATTTGGATTTTAATTTTTGAGCTTCTCCCTTAAATAGATTTTTGTATTGATACTCCACTGTATTACTGCATGTTGCAGAAGACAGAAATTAGGCTACTTAAATTGTCCTATAAAGCACACTTCAGAGTTAAATTCTCCCCGGCCTCCAAATGCTCAGACTGATCTTTATTTTCAATCTGTGATGTCTGCTGTGAAAAGTGGAGGGAAATGCCTGCAATATTTAAAATAGTTCCATTTTTTTTAGCATAAAATAAATTAAAAAAAAAAAAAAAACTTTTGCAGGTGTGGTGAGTTTGCTTATTTGCATGGCTTTGTTTGGTTGTTCTAATTTTGATCCATATTCAGTCTGAGCAGAATCCAAACTAACAAAAGGCAAAATTCAAAAATAGTTACAATAACCCCTAGGAAGTGAAGACTTGAAAAAAATAAAGGCCATGAGTTCAAATAAAGCTCCTCCTCTTCTCCATTAAAATCACCAGGTGAGTTAGCTCTGAACCTTTGAAACTTGCTCTTTATTTAGTTTAATAGCACAAAATACATTCAGGAATTCAATACAGTATAGAATGGTACAGTGGAATATGTATTTAGACTGCAAGACACTCTTCCAGCTCACTGTGAAAGCACTGCTGCTTCTGTGGGAAAGTGGTATGGAAAGATTGCTGTTCTTAACATAGCTGTGTTTTCTTTTGGAGGAAAATACCTTTCATTAAAACAAATAATGTGGTCCAAAAATAATGAACTCAGACATTGTAATGGTGGCACAGCTTCTATATTCTTTGCTCTCTAGCTGTGTCTCTAATCAATAATAGAGCACATGCTCTGAATAATCAAATATTTGCTCTTACCAAAGAGGTATTGTCTTGTAGCCTTTACCACAGAGCAACACAGAAATAGAATTTCTTTTTTTCTTTTGCTTATCCTCATAATAATGGCTTAACCCTAATGGCAGCATCGCGCCTTAGGAGTGGACACCTCTGTCTGTTCTTCATAATCAAGAACATATGGTTTTATGTTTGTGTTGTCCCAGGAATTGGACTTTATGATCCTTGTGGGTCCCTTCCAATGCAGGATATTCTATCACTCTGTGATTCTGTGAATTGCCAGGAGTGTGTAAGAGAAGCTGTGGTGAGTGGACTGGCAGACCACCGTTGGCCTCTCTCTTACTCCTCAGCAGGACATGGATAGAAAGTAAAACAAAAAACAAACAAACAAAAACTGGTGTGTGGAGGTAAAAACAGGGAGATCACATATCAGTTACACACACAACTTTGCAGAGATTCTCATAATTTATTGCTAGTTAAAAATAGTGTAGGATGGTGAGGAAAAAAGGACCACAAACACCTTTCTCCACCCTCTACTTCACAGTTTTATCTTTACTCTTTCATTCCCAATTCCTCCACTTCCTGCCCCCATGCTGAGCAGCACAGGGTGATGCAGATGGGCACGCTCTCACATTATGACAGTTTTTGCTCCTTCTTTGCTCTCTACCCCTGCACCTCCATGGGCCTCTCCTGGGATACAGGGAGCTTCTGCTCCATGCCTGGAGCACCTCCTGCACTGACCTTGAAGCCTGCAGGGCTGCTTCTCCCACACAGCACACCCCTCTTTCCAAGCTGCCATTGTGCAGCAGTTTTTCCTTTCCTTGGTCTGCTCTTCCAGAGTGTGCCCAGTGTCGCTCACGGCCTGTCTCTGGCAGCAGTGGGTCCCCATTAGGGTTAGGATTAGGGTTAGGCCTCCATTGCCTGCAGCCCCCCTGTACCTAAAGCTCTCCATAGAAACCCCAGAGGTGGATTTCTATATTATTTGCTAAATTATTTCATTTTTTCAAGATAACAACGTCTAGTGTGTAATATTTTCAGCTAAATCCCATTGTGGATCAGCATTAAAAAGGACAATGTATGAAGTTTTCATTTTCACACGATTTGACATGCCTTTGTGGAGTAAAATGGCTGAAAATGAGATGCTAAGGAGCTAATGGGGAACTGAAGCAAATCTCATGCTGAAGTTGTCTCTGAGGAGGTGCTGGTGAGGTGAATGAGGAACTCAAGTTCTTCTGTCAGGGAAGCAGCTTTGTGCAGTGGAGTTTAAAATGTTAAGTACATTTGTTTCCTTATATTTTCCTTGATGATATTTCACTTTTCAAATTAATCTTTGTCAGACCATAGTGTGCTTTATGAAGAGGTGCATAGATTTTTTTTTCAGGTCTTTGAAAGGCGATTTCCATATGGCAAGATCCGAAGTATTTGGCTATCCTCGTTTCCTTTCTGCAAGGCTTAAGGGGCCTTGTTGATTGAAAGAACCTGTGAGCACCTTTCTTAACTCCTGTATCTTTGCTTTTGAGTAGATTTTTTACCATGTGTTCTGTTAAGGCGGATGGAAAATTGTGATTTCAATTCAATATGGCACGGCTGAAGCGTTGGAGACATGGATGGAAAAGGCCATGGAGGAGCCAGCTTCCATCATCAATGGAAAAAAAGTTAATCCTCCTGGAAAGACTTTTATTTTTTCTTTCTTTTAAGTGTAATACTTGTGTCAGTTTCACCTTCAGATCCCTTAGTAAGCTGCTTTCTAAGCTGCTGCGGTTAACGCAGTTACCTACTCCGCATGAGCGCCAGTGAATACACAGTATTATTTGGTATTATTGGGAGCTTTCACTTGCCTCTACTTTTTACTTGTGCAGAGACACTTATGGCTCCAACATCTTTCCTGTTCCTTTTTGAAAAGGAGCTAAATATGATCTCAGACAGTCTCAAGTAATTTCACTAAGAACATAAGTACATTGCCATTTCTAAAACCTTGGTACAATTTACAAATCTAAATGGATTTTCCTCTTCTTGTTTTCTAGTAAGCGAGCAGCAGAGCTGGAAACCTTGGCAGTAAAGTCTTTGTCTTTCCTGCTTGTATCCATGGATCCTGGATTTTGCAAGGTAAATGTTCCATTTTAATTGATTTTAATCTTATACTGTTATACAATTTATTATATAAGTATGTGACCTTATAATACCTCTAGTTATTGAAGAAAGTGCCCTTACTTATTGTCTCACTGGTACTTTCAGCAATGAATTGTATTAAAATACTCCTAAGCCCTAAAATAAATACAGTATGATGCTTTGGATTCATTAGCAAGCTTGCTTTCCTCTCAGGGAAAAAAGAAAATGATGCTGTGATCTGAGTTATTTGTGAGTTTCCAAGTTATTGTTCCTGTATTTCCATCAATCTGAGTGAATGAAGAATTCAGCAGAGCCTAAGGATTTAAAGCTGAATGTGAATGCATTTTTTTTTTCTATCAGGAGAAATGCTCTGCATTCTGTGTTTTTTGGTGATTTTGTGTTTTTGAAGATTTTATTAGATGACAGACAAAAAGTGACCTTAGATGTACTAGGCTACGTTTGGGCTATGTTTGACAAACATTATTGCTGTACTCTTTTTTAAATGAAAGGGTCTTATTCCTGCTCTTAAACGTATTTCTTCACAATACTCTAAGTTATAATTTTCTATTATACTTCATTTATATTTCAAAAGTAGTCATGTAAAGTATATGGAAAATTTAGTTTTGAAAGTTTGAAAATATTTCATGGAAAACAGCTTATTTTGATAGCTAATTTTGCTACCATGGAACACAGTGCTGCTTCTGCCAAAAAAATTATGTCCCTAAATACCTTCCTCATCCTTAGTTTAGGATCTAGACTTAATATTATTCTCTCTCCTGTAAGACTTTGTTCACCTGTGACTTTAATCTTTGAAGTTGTTTTAGTTGTCTGTAGGAAAGAAGATTCCTCTCTGAATCTTTCTGTTATTGAAACTGCCTCTTTTACACACGGTGAAGAAAGGTTTTCAGAAGTTTTTTATTATTATTATTGTATATTAAAAAGAATCAAACCAGAAGCTATGCAAAAGCTGCTGCAAATTCATGGTTTTAAATGAACTGCTGAGCTGAAGAGTTACCCCCTCTTGATAGAAGTGCCACTATGAGCTATACATTCAAGGTGGAAAATAGGCCCTTTTGAAAGATAAAATTAGCAGCCTTCCTAGCACCTAAGAAGGGGGAGTGAATATTCTTCTCTTCAGCTTTTATTTAACAAGCTGAACCCCAAGGCTGTGCATTTCAGTGCATTGTATTTCTTCAGTAGGGAGAGAAAAAAAAGGTGAATCAGCCTTTGCTGTGAG
Organism: Bambusicola thoracicus; assembly: GCA_002909625.1. Classification (NCBI taxonomy): domain Eukaryota; kingdom Metazoa; phylum Chordata; class Aves; order Galliformes; family Phasianidae; genus Bambusicola; species Bambusicola thoracicus. Next base: position 3,627 of record PPHD01011298.1, on the reverse strand, counting down.
TGAAATCTGGCTACGAGATGTGGGTGGTGATTGTAAAAAGACAAGTAACTGCATTTCCTTCTAGGCACCTTCTCAGGATGGAAGCCATTTGTAAATACTGAAAAAGGCTGCACATTTTCACCAGTTTTATTTCACCTTCTAGAAACAGTAGGAAAAATCCTGTTGTAAGGAAAACCCCAAACACAGTGATTTTCCATGTAGATTGTTCAGCTGTGAACAACAGGACTTGTTAGAAAAGCGTGGGTGACAGTGAGTTTCAGAGGGGAGCCAGTGCAGCTTCCAAGAGTTTGTGTTATGTCACACAGGTCGTGTCTATCTTGAGATTTCAAAAATGGCAAACGCAGGAAGGTACTAGCGATCAGCAGTTTGATGGCCAAAGCCATAATTTTACTAGACCTTTAATATATTTTTAATGATTAAGTTGCATCATATTTAATGAAGGTTTAAGTGTATGCATAAACACTTGTTGAACTGGGGTATATTTGTCTCAATGTCAGCTGAAGAAATGGCAGTGAAGACAATGAGTAAAATTTTGAAGCATCTGTGCATGACATAGCAGCGGACAAGTACTGGTCTTTCTCCATCACATTTGTTAGATTAGTTTCTTATGCAAGATAATAGTTGTTGCTTCCCCATTCCACACACACAGACATTTTTAAACAGAATTCACGAAGAGCATTTAGCTGTGATCTAAAAACATACTTTTTATCTGAATTGGCCAGTTCTAACTTAGTGAGCTTCCTTTGGCTGTAGGTGTAGTTAAATCTCAAGGTGCCATTTACTATAGAGAGCCATGTATAATTTTTGCATTGACATTTCAATAGCAAAACATCAATATTCAATTTGGAGTTGGCAATAAGTCACTGTCAGTGAGAACAGACTAATATGTCTTATGATGATGATCCTGTGTGGGCTAATGAGATGGTTTTAATCAGCCAAAAGGCAAGGTTCAGAGATGCAGTTTGATCATTCTGTTTTTAAAAACGTTTGGGGAATTATTGTGAACCAAATTGTCTTTCTTTCTACCGTTTGTCTTCCTACTTCTGAGAAGATTCAATACCACCTACTTATCTTGTTTTCCTGGCATTCTTGCTATGAATTTGGAATGCATAGTACATCATGTCTGTGGATTTGCATAATCTGATGTTGTGGAAGTTTTCTCTGTACTTTTGATTTAGTATTAGAGTACTACAAAACATCCTAAGCTCTTGCATAGTCGTTAGGCATCTCAGGTCCTCTCTTACTAATGTAAAAAACATTAAGTACTAAGGTAAGACATTAAAGTGTTAAATGTATACTTTCTATTTCTATTATGGAAGTTAAAAAAGGAAAGGAAGGCTTTATTTTAGTGTCACCATATATGTTCAGTGCTTTATAAGATGAAATTGTCTACATGAACAGAAATTATAAATTTATTCTTTAGAGATTCAAAATGAAAACAAGAAAATTCTGATGAAAATATACGATTAAGGAAGCCATCCTTGTGATGGTGTCCCAGCAGCTCTTTATGCCAGAAGCTTGATTAAAGATCATTTTTCTTCCTGGATGAATATGAGCTCACATCTGGTTTCTTTGTGTGCGAATTCTCTTTCTCAGTGATTCATATAGACCATTAACCGATCAGTAAATGCTAATTGGACCAGAAATCCTCCTAAGTATGCTTTGTAAGACTCTGGCTGATGAGTTGTTTTCCCTTTTTTCTTCAATGAACAGCCATCCCAAAGAGAATGCTTTGATGGTGCTGTAGTGCTACACTTCAATTTTACGCATCTGCCTAGAGCGGAGGAGCTGAGGGGAGGCCTCATGGTGGCTGCAGCTTCTCACAGGGAGCAGGGGGGCAGTGCTGAGCTCTGCTCTCTGGGGACAGGGACAGAGGGAATGGCATGGAGTTGCGTCAGGGGAAGGTCCGGGTGGGTGTAGGAAAAAGTTTTGCCCCAGAGGGTGGTAGGTATGGCTCAGCTCTGCAGGGCAATGGGCATGGCCCTGAGCTGCCAGAGCTCAGGGTGTGTTTGGACACCACTCTCAGACACAGGGTTTGGGTGCTTCTGTGTGGAACCGGGTGTTGGGCTCATTGTTCTTTGTGGGTCCCTTCCAACATTTCTGTGATTCCGTGATTCTGTAAACTGCTTGTACTCAACTGAATGAATACCAGCAATATGGAGTCTGACAGTGGCTGTTTGTGATACTGTGTTCTTGTAGCCAGACTAACATAGTTTCCCTCTCAAATGTTCAACACTGCTGTGAGAAATGATTTTTACTATTGTGATTCATGCCAGTTTCAGCATTCCAGTGAGAATGGCATTTTTTATATCATCAGATGTAGCCAAGTTTCATGTCCATACAGTACATGTCAAGAAGTAATTAACCGGTCTTGTCTCTGTCTTACGTATTTACTCTAACTTCTTGTCTAAAGACAACTATATTTAATGTGTAACATGACTGAATTTGATGGAGTAGCACCTGTATATTGAGAAAAAAAATACGTCACTTGAAGCAGTCACAGAGGAGAAAAATCTGTTCTGAATGATAGAGTACTTTTCCCTTCTGCTGTTGATGATACTTTCTTACTCTGGATTAAAAGATCTCATCCAGGGGTTTGGTAGTATAATTAATTAAGATTTCTCAGATCTCTTACTGTTAGCACATGTACTTGCCTGAATATGAGTAAAAGCTATTGTAATCGCTGTGCTTTTTTTTGACCAGGAGCTACTGTTCTTCAGTCTAAAAAGGAAAATTTGAATAGTTGTGATGGAATGACTAGAAATACATGCAGCATGGTGCATGCATACCAAAAGTGGATCCTTGGAAACTTAAAGCATTTGTTTTAATTCACGTGCTTTACTCTTCTCTGATGATCCAATCTAGTATCTTCAAAAGAGGTCATTTTCAGTTCTTTAGGTTATACAGCCTGAAGGAGTATGATTTTCAATAAACTCTAACCAGTTTTTTTTATGAAAATCAAGCTTTTTCTAAGTTCAAAGCACACTGCAATAAAATCACTTTGAGAGATCTTTGCTGATGCTTAGAACTTTCAGAATAAATTAAGATAATCCACTTTAGATTTCTCAGGTATCAACATGTTAATACATGCTTAAAACTGATGCAGAGCAAAGAGGACAATCATTTAAAGAGATATGTTGCTCATTCAGTGAAGACAGTCGAGTTTGCTCACTGGCTTTCCCCGAGAATCAAATGGAGTTTTCATTCAGAGAGGGTATAAAATTACTGTTTGGAAATGATAAACTTAACGTTAGTATTCTTTGGTTTTGAAAAACAATGAGGTCAGTCAGAGCTGAGCACAGTTTTAGAGAAGAATTTGCCAGGAAAAGTGAAATGACAATTCATAATTTAAAGGAGATTTCTTTGTGTGTGCAAACGTTACGTAGAACTACTCTGCAGTCACTTCCTACATTACAGAAGAGAAAGACACATTGAACAAACCTGCATGAGCTGTTGTCTCCTTTTAGTATCAGTGCCAAAAAACTTCCATTTTCTGTCACAAGTAATGTACCATTTTAGATTGTTCATCTTCCTTGAAATAACAGAATCAGCCCTTGACTTTCCTTCATGCCTACTCACAGCCTCACTTTGTATCCTTATATTTCTTTTTTTTTCTTTTTTTTTTTT
>PPHD01011297.1:0-18925 GCA_002909625.1 Bambusicola thoracicus | reverse complement strand
CTCGGTGGGGCGGGTGTGTGTGTGCAGGGGGATGGGGGTCTCTGAGGGGTGTGGGGCGTCCTGAGAGCTCCGCGAGGGGCTGGGACGGCTCCCTGAGGGCTCCTTGAGGGCTGGGGGGCTCTCTGAGGGTGGGGGCTGTAGGCCGGGGGCAGTGGGTTGCAGGCAGTAATGGGGGTGCGGGCGCTCCTTGCGGTGGGGATGTAGCCAGGCTGCGGGTCAGGGACAGGCGTGTCCCCAAAGGCGTGTGGCTTCAGGGGACCCCTGAGGTGCTCTGCTAGGATGTGGGCAGGAAGGAGAAGCAAAAGGATGGGGATGGCCTCTCGCAGGGGCTCCCAGACAGCTCTGTTGGCCACTGAGGTAGGGAAGCAGGGGTACTGTCCTTCCTGCTGCTGTGATCCCTGTGGTTTTCTGCAGCGATGGGGTAAAGGGTCTGCCACCTTCACTCCGTGCTGGCTGTAAACCAGATGATCCCTGCTGGGCTGCACCCTCCCCCAGGTGGGCTGTGCCCTGTGGTGGCACCAGCTCTGCTGGCTGGGTGGACTGGAGCTTTTAACGAGCTTGAGAAGCACTTGTAAAAAGTCCCAGGTGAAAGGTAAAGCAGTGTGCAGAAGTGGGTGGCGGGGCCTCTGAAAGAGACCTGATTTTCTTTCACCTCCCACTTCCCTCTTTTGTTTTCTATTTCCAACCTGTTGTGCTTTTTCCCTCTTTGTTGGCCTCCTCCAATGGCTGTCCTCACAAGCAATGGGGATCCTGCTTTTGCACTGAACTGTTTTGACCTCCCCCTTTTTTTTTTTTTTTTTTTTTTTTTTTGTGGTTAAAATGCCTTTTGGCCTTATTATACTTTCAAAGGTTTCTGTGTGCTGACTCCACCTCAGATGATGCTTAACTGCCTGATTTGATTTGTTTATGGGACTCCAGCTTATTTACACGAGGCAATGAATTAGGCCTCACAAAATATTTACGAGGTAGGTGTGTTGTACTGTAGTGCCTCTGGATGGGAAATCAGGGCACAGAGAGGCTCAGTGGCTGAAGGTGCAGCTTGGCCATGGAGCAGAGAGCAGACCAACTCTGTGTGGCGATGCTCACAGATGCTGGCCATCGGCTGCATTGTGTCTAGGAACTTCAAACCCAGCGTGGTTTCCTCCTTCCAGGCAGCCTTGGCCCTCTTCCCTCTAGCAGCTGGCCCAGGAGGCCTCATGCTCACTCACATGCTAGGACAGCTCTTGGTGAGGGACTGGAGCTTTACAGTGCAGGAGGACTGAAGGTGCAAGTCGGTCACCCTCGTGCATCAGCCCACATTGTTCTTCTAGTTTTTGGTCTCCTCAGAAGTCTCATTGTGCAAACTCCCTTACTGCCACTGGGAGAATCCCTTTCCCTGGCTGACAGAAGCACGTTGGGTGTGAGTTTTCCTTGTGACTTATCAACTAAGACTGAAGGAGGAAGCTTTCAGGAGCAACGTGCTGGCAGCTCCCTCTGCACCCTGCTGAGCTGGTGCAAGTAGTGCCTTGTGCATGCTGTGCTGGGCATGCCCTGGCACTTACCTGTGAGCAGCACAAGGTGAGCTGGTGATGTACTGTTACTGCTCAGATCTCTGGCAGCAGCAGTGAGTGCTCTGCCCTGTGCTGGGGGCAAGCCCAGGGTATGATTTGTGCACTCTGTGCATGATTCATGTGTTGGTTAACACTGTCAACTTTGTTACCGAGTCAGGGCTGGGCTTTACTGCTGGTGGAAATGAAGTAAGCCAGCTCCTGATGTGCCAGCGGGGATGTAATGACTTTATTACCTTTCCACATCAGGAAGTTAATGAAAAACATTGTCTTGATGTCTGGTGGGGGGAAAAAAACCCTTCTGTTTCTGGGGTGGGATGAGAAGCCTGCTGCAGCCATAGCGTTCTGCTGTGACTGTGGAGCTATGGTGGGTGCTTGACAGCCCTGCTGGAGCAGAGGGCTGGCTGCTGGACCTGTGCCCTTCCCATGGTGACATCTGCATGTGTGCAGCACCACTGTGCCACAGCCTCTCCCTGCAGAGCAGGGGCAATCGCTTGCTTCGAAGGGGCTGATCTTTGTATTATCTGTAGTTTTATATTACTGCAAGGAAGAGAGATTGTGTTGGAACTGATGCTTTGCTCCAAGGGGCACGGATTATTTTCCAGGCTCATGCCCTCCCCTAGACATGCCTGGTGCTGCTCAGACTGCTCCATGCCCACCCTGTAAGCCTCTCAAGAGCACAATGAATTGTGGCTTTGGCTTTTGGGGCGGATTTTCTTCTTCCTTGACATTGTCCTGGGTGTCTGTATCTCCTGGTGCCTGTTGGAGCTGAGAGGTGGGTGCAGGAGAGGCTGCAGCCCGAGGTGGGATCTGCTCCCTGCCCAGTAATTGCAGCAGGCTGCGGGTGTGGGATCAGTGCTGGGCTGCTGCTGGAAGGGGCAGCGTTGCAGAACGGGACTTTTCCATCAGGGTGGGAGGAGCAGCTCAGCCTGTGCAATGTCAGGGAGGGTACGTGGGTTCAAGTAGCATCATGTTCACAGCATCTTTGTTTAATGTTAGTCCAGTTAGTCTGCATAACTGTGTCTAAAAATAGAGCACATTTTCTGTAAGTCCTCTGGTTCAAAGTCTCCAAGACTTCCTTTTTTTTTTCTCCAGCAGTGGTCTCTTACTGCTCTGCTGTGCTTGCAGTTATTTGCAACGTTATCAGGAAAACCAAGAGGGGTGAGCTCTGTCAGATCCTTAAGTTTCAAGAACCGGAGAGGTTCATTAAAGTTGCAGTAACTTTCATGCAGCCTCCCAAGGAGGGACTAAGCAAGTCGAGGAAGCAAACCACCTCATGGCCATAGCAGACCTTTTCAACGAGCTGTATTTCATGCAGTCACAAGAATTGAGGGTGATGGAGCTGTGAACGTGGCCAGCACAAGGGAAAGGCAGTGTGCTGGCTGGGAGGAACTCACCCCAGCAAGTGGCTGCAGCGTGCAGCAGAGGGAGTGCGTGTTTAAATTTCAGAGACGTCGCTGGATCCGTCCCAGTTCTCCCAGCAGCATAAATATCTGGCCTTCAGCACAGCTGTGGAAATCCGTGTTGTGTTCCCTTGCAGATCGCTTTGGTCCCCGGCTCCCCGTGCTGACATGGTAACGGAACGGCGGCTCTCAGCGGCGGGCAGACAGGGACAGCTGCGGAGAGGTAACCTTTCCCTTCTGCCTTCAGATCTGTGAAAGCACACTGCTTATTTGTGTTAAAACTTGGGGTAAGGAAGAGCCAAGAAAGAGCTTTCAGCAAGCTTCACTTTTCCCCGTGAGCAGAGACGTTCTTAATTTCTCTTTAATTCTAAATCCTGGGACTTACTTTTTGCTCAGTTTCTGAATGTGATCTTTCTGGATTCTGCTTAGGCGTGTGCTGTAAGTATTGTGGTCTAACCCTGTTCCTCTGAGCCAACAGCTGCTTTCGAAGCATAACAACGTTTGGTTACTTCATGGGTTTTACAACTGAAATTACCTCTTCTCAATCGGAGAGGACTGTACTTGGGTAAATGATCACCTACCTATTGTGCACACAGCCTGGCACTGATGGCAACAGCATGTCTTATTATGTGACTGCCTTACCCAGGCACAACTGAGAGGGTTATTACTGCTTCAGCCCTGCAGTGGAGGATGTGGCTCGGACTCTAGTCCCGCCTGTGGTGATGCTGAAGTTCTGCAGGGTGGTCGCCTGCATGTAGCTTCTGTCTGTGCCAAAGGGGTGAGTTTATTTCTGCCACAGCGCACATCCGAGGTATTCAGCTGGACAGAGATGGGGCTTAGTTATAAAATGTCTCTTAAAGTTTATGCAACTGTTCTGCTCTCTTAGTTCTGGCATTTGGAACATGGACTTCCAAGGAACTTTGCAGTGTATGGAGAGGATTTTGTAACGAGCCATGTGAGGCTGTGTTGATCGGGGAGGCATTGTTGTGCAGAATTGCTTGCTGATGTTAATGGTCTCCTTCTCTCGAGAGTGTTGTCTGTTGACAAATCTGTTGTTTTGTACGGTACATCTTGTTGTGTTTGGGGGAATGTTTCAGCTGTGGCTTTTGAATTACAAACTGGAAGGCTGCTGTGTTCTTAGGGACTAAGAGATTGGCACAGCAAGGGGCCCGTGGATTCCTTCGGGCAGCGGGACCTGACAGGCAAGTGACTTTTAATCAGGTGCAGTGCTGTTTGAGTGCTTATGGCTAAGAGATGATTTGCTGCCAGAACAGAGGCTTGCCCTCACTATGGAATTTTAGGGGTGTGGGCTTGTTTTGTGGTTTGTGTTGGCTGCCGCGGGTCTGCTGGGCTCTGTAGCTGCTTTTGCATAAGGTGCTGCAGAGAAATCTCTCTTTCCTGGAATTATCACTGTTCAGAGATGCTACTTGTCACTGTTGCAAAATTTTTTGAGACTCTGGCAAAGTCAAGGCGGGCACAAATGATTTCCATAGTGAGTACAAATGGGATTCTTCAGTAGAAGAGCTATTTTATTTCTTTAATCTTATACTCTAGAACACATTTGCATTGGCAGAATGCCTAGGAAGTTACTTTCCCAAAGCAGGGGTCAGACAGAGTATGGCAGTTGATGCCAGTATGAACCCTGTAGGTTCAGGAATGAATGGTTTTGGATGCACTGCTGCCTGACTGCAGGAACTGTACAGAGCAGAACTGAGTTGAGATGGGTCGTAGTTTCCGGTAATGCTCTAAAATCACTGTTGTAATCACAGTGTCTCAAACATGTCTGTGTCCTCCAAGAGCTTGTGAATGTGAACATCACAAGGGGTCGGGTATGTGCTGGGGTGCTACCCTGGGGATACCCCCAGCAGATCTTGCTCAAAAGGCAGAGCTGAGGCTGCAGTTTGCAGGGAATCCTGACCTGGCAGAGGTCTCAGGATGAAAACACAAATCAGAAACACGTTGCTCCTGGTGCTGGGTCACACCACGGTGTCTTTAGGGCTTGTGGATAGCAACAGCCAGATGATGCTTATGTTAACCAGGAACAGTGCCCTCGTGCTGTGTTTTTCTGGTTTGCCCTAATCTGTGAATTGGAACTCTGCAGAGGAAAAAACAAAACATGCAAGTTCAACCCAGTGACATATGGGATGGAGATAGGGAATGGATATGGTGGTTTATAAGGGCAGATGACCTTTCTTACCTAAGCTGATAGGGAAGTTTTGGGGTTTTTCTAGTGATCTGTTAAGACAGACTTTGCTCTGAGTCATACTGCTGATAATATATGTCTCACTAGGAAAGGTTTGGTCAGGCTGAAGAGGGAGCAGGTGAGATGCATCACCTCAGTGGTGCTCAAGTCTCTATCCTGTCTGACGCTTTTTCTTATGCAAGTCTCAATTTTACCTTAATGCAAATCTGAAATATGCCTTGAAGTACCTAACATTGTTTTTAACACTATGCTGATTTTTATGGATTTTACCAGAGCTTTGGGACTGTGGAAGCTGTCAACCCTGTGAGGGCTGATGGTCAGAGTCTAACATACAAAAAGTCTGCGGGTTCTCATGTCTATGGGGAGGGGTTATTCTGTGTGACTTCAGGACATCAGAAAAGAGCTGGTGGTGTGCGTGAGTATGGGGTTGGAGCTGGGAGCTCGCTGTGTTGGGCTCATGGTGGTGCCCAAGAAATGAGGGTATTATGAAAGGTGCCAATGCTTTGCTCCAGTGTTTTGTCCTCTAAGGGCTGAGGCAGAAGTCCAAGTGGTCAGGAGCACACTGAGGTCCTCTCCTTGGCAGGGATCACTGATGCTGTCATGGCTGAAAACACGGGGAAGCTTCTGCTCCTCCCTCAGCTCTTGCTACACAGAGTGTAGCCAAAAATAGTAAGGAAACATCTCTCCTCCAGATCTCTGAGAGGGTGTTGAACTAGTCTGTGCAACCAAGTTATTTTAATGCTCTCTGGATGCAGTCAAACTCAGATTTGCTCTCTCTGTCCTCTTCTGTGGTTGAAGGGGAGGTGAAGCGAGCGTGGCGATTTGTTCCAACCGTTTTGATGCGGACGTTCCCAAGCTGTGCTGAATCATCTGAACCCGTGCCTGGGCATAATCGCTCACTGTCAGCTGTGTCCTGGGATCAGGGCTGCATGCCGAGCGCTCAGGGTATTTTGATACGGTCTACAAAATATGTAGTGCATTGCTGGGAGTCCAAGTGTAAGCATAACAAACTTACAGGCTGGTAGCTTTAGCGCAGGGGATCTCAGTCGCTGCAGAAAGGTTTGATAACGCTTTTGTGGGTGGTTTCCTGGATTTGGGAGTACTGGCTGCCTGGTGTTAGGTCTTGCTGGCCTGCTGGGTATTTGGCTCCAGCCAAATTTGGCTCCGGTGACTCAGAGCAGTGGCCTGCTGCTGTGTTTCTCTGCTTCCCTGTTGCTTTTCCAGGGATCTGATTGCCCTGTGGGGACACTTGCTGGTGTCCCAGTGACACCAAGGCTTTGAGGGAAACCACGCCAGGTTCTGATAGTAATGCTGCTGCAGGGCAGCCATATTCATTGCCACCCGGTGCTCCCATAGATACATGCTCCTTGACTTTGGAGTTTGCAGTGGCAGCTTGCTGCACTTACTGCTTTCCTGGTTTTCCCTTTAAGTGCAGTTCTGAGCTTGTGCCTGCTGTTTGCTTTGGGAACCTCACTGCTGTTCCTGCGAGCTCCTCCCGTCAGCTCTGTTCTATAATTACTGGTGTTCTTGAAACCAGATCCTCCCATGTGGGCTGCTGTGGATCGGTGGAGAAGGGGTCTGTAAGCAAAGCCAGCGCCTTGGAGCAGTGTGCAGCGGGACTCGGAGGTTCAGGGAGTGATGGCTTTATCTCCCTTTGGGATGGTAAAGGGGAGTGTTAACCGGCAGCTTCTTGGGCACTTCCAGAGAGGAAACAGGGATGTAAAAGCAAGCCTGATGCTGGGCACTGGCTCTACACTGACAGCAGGACAGGGGTGTGGGGTCAGGATGCCATGCTGGCACCTAACCACAGCCTCACAAGCTGCCTTGTGTCCCTCCCAATACTGCAGGTGCTCTGAGCTCAAAGCAGTGTGCCCAAAGCATCCTCCTCCTGCAGCACATGGCCTGCAGAGGACAGCAGAGCCTTCCTCCCTGGCAGCGTGTGCATGCAGCGTGGAGCAAGCTTGTTTTGCAGTGCTTGTACAGGCATGCTGCAGCTAGGCTGCTCACCCAGCTGAGAGCAGCACGCCATCCCACGGCCAACATGCCCACGGGCAGCCGGGCAGTGCACTGCCCAGCATCACAGGACAGGTCATGTCACCTCTGCTGTGCCCTGGTGTGAGCGAGGATGATCCTCTCTCATTACCAGACTTAATGATCTTCTCAAATGACAACACATTTATGCAGTTTCCAGCGATGAGAAGGTGTCACCTTTCTGGCAGCTGCATGTTTCCTGGCTGTGCTCCTCATCCCATCAGTCAGCCACACACAACCCCTGCCCACTCTGGGCTGTCTTGACTTGAGAGCAAAACACAAATATCAGCTGGCAGTTTCCAGCATGAGACTTGGCAGTTTATTTGCTGAAAGTAATCCGGGAAACACTTCATATGGGAATGTGCAGCCAGAGGAGACAGTCACGAGCAGCATGGTGTACTGACCTGGGGCAGGCGAGGCTTGTGAGCGTGACTGGGAACAGGTGTCCCAATCCATAATACAGGAATAAACAATGACACTTGGCACTGAGGTCCAAAACATGACGTCTCTGTGAGGTAATGCAGCAAGGAAAGGACAAGGAAGGAAGCACTCCAGGACTCAGTTATTATTATTTTTGATGATGAAGGAAATGGAGGTATGAGGGTTGATAGGATTTGCTGCAGGTCACGGAGCAGAACTTAGGATAAGAGCTGGTGAGTGTTCAGTCCTTTGCTGGCCATCCTACTGCCACCCCTTTTGCAAAAGGGAGCTGTGGAGCTCCAACGCTGAAGAGGGCAGGGAGCCTCTTTCCTGGAAAGCAGGTGAGCTGTGTAGGGACGATTCCTGTAGAAGCATGAACGCTCATCCAGTACGTGCCATCTACAGGTTTTGCAGCACATCAGATGTGTCTTGGAGCCCCTGGAGCCAGAGGTATCTTTGCAGCTTCTGGAAGGTGAATTGAAAGGGAAGAGCAGCCCCTCCTGCAGCTCTTGCCCTCCACAAAAAAATCCCAGCACTAGTGAGAATGCAGGAAGTTCCTTTTGGAGTGCAGTGACCTGGTTCTGGGGACAGCTGTGATGCAAAAAGAGAAGAATCCAGTGAGTTTCACAACTCTTTGACTTATTTCTCTTCCTCAGTATCCAGGAAGTGGATGAGTTGTAGCATGTGGCTGATGTGTGATTCACTGACAAGCCTGGCAGCTTGAGGCAAGCAAGGGAATCTCCTGTACTCCTTTGTCATATGTTGTTGAGTAATAAGCAGCAACACAGTAATAGCAGCTCAGGCAGCACCTGATGCTTAGCTGGCTGGGTTATACTTGGTGAGAAGCAGACAGCAGCACTGGAGGAAAGGATGAAGAGTGGACATCCATGGTGTTGGAGCAGATGCTTTCTCTGCCTCGCCAGCTCCAGTCGTTTATTCCTGCACGGAGCCTGCCTTGTAGCCAAGGCTTCTGACTGAGAAAGGAAATACTTGGCTAGTAAATGCTGCTGGGATCTCATTAGCTAATGAGGAGGTGTGCTGATCTTTCAGGAACAAAAAAACAAACATGTTTTCAATGGTTGTGTCTCCTGGTTTTCTGCACTTGGTTACCTTTCCTGTGTTGCAGCATCTGCTTAGCTCTTATTTGGCTTTTATTAGCAGTAGATGACGTGAAGGAGGAGGAACAGAAACTGGTACTCGATCAGCAGATTTCGGAAGCGGTGACACAATCCAAGGGATGTCTGCAAATAATGGCCAATAGGAAGCAGTCACTTTTTTAAATGGAAATCAGTTCAGGTTTTTTGGTGTGTGTATTCAGTATGAGCTCCATCTGAGAAAACACTGCCATACAGTGCCGAATGCACAATCAACAGGATGTGCAATTGGATGAATTGGTCTAAAATTTTTGTCCAAATGAGCACAAACACAAAGAGGTGCTTCCATGGTGAATTGCTTTCCTTTCGCAGCTCCCTATGACCTCCTTTATGGTAACTCAAACAACTGTTGAAGCAGGTAGGCATTGTGAGCTGTCCCTTGGGAGGCCTGGGCCATTTCTGGCACTTTCCTTTGCCTGGAAGCTTCCATCTTCCAAGGAGGAGACACACGTAGTGACACTGTAGCATGCAATGGGGACTGGACACAGCACTGCCTCCAACCTTGTCTGTATAAGAAACAATTGTGCCCTCCCCTGGAGGGGGATAGAGGTGGGAGAGCTCACAGTGAAGCACACTGAGGTTGATTCTATTTGGAGCTCGCCCTCAACAAAACTACATCTGCTTTAAAGATGAAGTCCATCTAATTATGAGCACTTTGTTGTTTTAATTTGGTGGCTGCCAGCCCCTCGGTGTCAGTGCTGGAACACGACTGCTCCTGGTAATGCTTTGCTCTGTGTGCAGTGCTGTATTAGCAATGAGGAACTGGGCTGCTCCATCACATCCCCTGCAGCCCTCCTGCACACCCTGCAGGGCAGTGGGCACGTATCACACCCTAAAATGCCTGGGCTGCAGCCATCAAGTGGGGAAGGAGATGAGAAGGATTCTTTGGGCATCCTCTACCCACCACGCAGCCATCCCTGGTGTCACCCCTTGGAGATGCGCAAGGTCCCCCACTGTCCCTCTGCCCTATCAGAGGGATGGAGCTCAGGCACCCTGCTCTGAGCCAAGGGGCCTGCAGGGTGGCAGCACGTCCCCTTTGTGCTCATGGCTGCTGCTGTGTGATCCTCTGCAAGCACTTTCTGCCCTCGAAGGCTCGTCTTTGTTGGGGCTGGCAGGAGGGGATCTCCCTGGTGCCTGGGACTGAATGAAGCATCCTGAAGGCTGGCACAGTTCTCTGTTCTCTCTGCGCGTGCTGGAAGAATCCAGCACTAAAAGGAGTCAAAGAAGCTGTTGCACTGATTTCAATCAAGCCAGTGCTGGCTTGTTCTTTACACTCCACTCAATCCTTCAGCTGAAAGAAAGTAAGGTCCCGGTGGTCTCTGTGTGCGGCTGTGTTTGGCTGCTACCTCCACTCCCAAAGTTGGAGGGTCTGGGGTCTGCACATCCCCTGCAGCAACACAGGGCCGTGCCCAGCACCTTGCTGTGTAGGCACAATCCCTGCTGCTTTTCATCTGCTGAAGGCTGGAATTAATGCCTCCCCCTCCCTCTGTCTGCCTTGTTTGGAAAACAGGGGAAGGGCTGAGGGAGAGGCAGGTGTGCAAACAGCTCCTGCAGCTCCCCTCTGCTCTTGGCCTGCAAGAAGATATTAAAACAATACATTCAGAGCTTTCTGGTAAAAGCTTTTCTCTGTCCATGGGTGGGATACATATCCTTGTCTTGCCCTCGCTCACATGGGGTACCTCTGCTGGAGTCTGCTGTTGCTGCCAGCTGTGTCCTGCCCTCTGTTCTCCCACACCCCTGGGGCGTGTGTGGCCATCTGCAGCCAGACCAACTCTGAGCACAGCCTTAGAGTTGCTTTGGTGGGTCTGGGGAGCTTGCTGCTGCTCAGGAGTGCAAGGCCCTGCATGGAGCTCCTTCTACCATCCTACCCTACTGACAGCTGTTCCAAAAAGCATTTTCCTGGTGTGTGTGCATTTATTTATATAGAGACTTTAAACAGATCCAGCTTGTTACCCTCCCTCTCCAGCAAATAGGTTTTTCCTGCCTGCACGTTGTGCCCCACCACATGAGCAGAGGCCAAGGACAACACAGCCCTCAATGGTTGCTCATTGCTGCCCAGGAGGCATGGGCAGGGAGCACGGCACTCGTGTGAGCCTTGTGCCCCTCTGCGGCTCCTGACAGAGCTGTGGGTAGCACCCCAGTCCCAGTTCCTCAACACTGGGCTGTCCCCAGAGCTCTGAACTCCTGGTGTGCAGGGGAGAAGCAAGCCGTGGACCCAGGCTGTGGTCCAGCACCTGCTCTTAGAGGTGCCTGCCTGCTGGCTTTGTGGCATGCTGACATTCGGCTTCCCTTCTGCAGGTTTTGTCCTCCCCCTTGGCACTGGCTGCTGCTCGTTGATCTGACCTTGCTCAATGCTGACAGCTTCCCAAGGAGCTGGCTGCAGCACAAGTGCCAGTTGCTGGGAACAGAGTGGGGAGGGGGGGGATGCTGCAGGAGGGTGAAGTAGCCCAGGGAGCCCTGTGCCACCAAGACCTGTTTGTTCATGGGTTGCCCTTGTGCAAGTCCCCTGCAAGCAGCGGGCATGCTTTCGTGCATGAAGATGCTGGCAGTTTTACTGGTGTCTCTGAATTGGGGTTGTCCTGGGGGAAGCTGGGTGTCAGTGTCTTGTTTGATGGAAATACAGCATGTGGATTCTCTACCTTCAAATAACTCCTTTCTGGAAATGGCTGCACTCTGTGTAGAACAGGCTTCAGGCAGTAATTGCTGGAGCAGGACTCAGTGCAGGAGTTGAGATCTGGAAGCTGGGATGTGGGCACTGAGCTGGGCACTGGGAACAGCACCAGCAGCCATCGCGCAGCAGGGATGGGATGGGTGACCACAAACAGAGAGAGGAAACACAGGGAGAAGGGCCCACACTGATCCTCCCACAGGAAACCCCGGATTAGGACATGAGCTGGGTTGTGCAGCCAGACCCATGGGTGAGCACAGCCCTGCAGCTGTACGAGCAGCAGCAGCACGCTCAGCTAAATGGCTCTTGGCAGAGGAGCCCGGGCCGGTTACAGCACGACAAGTGAAAATAAACACCACTGCTGTAACGGGAAGGAGTGGGAGCGCGGGGGCCGGCAGGAAGCTGTCACTCTCACAGTGTGGGGCTGGGGCTCACAGACCCAAAGCCCTGCTTGTGCCCCCTGCAGCCGCTGGGCTGAGGACAGCGTGGGGCCGAGCTCTGTGCTGGCAGCTGCAGTGTGCGCTATCTGAACCTTTCCGGTAGTGTTGGCTGCGCCAAACCCCGTCCTTGGCTGCCACTGTGACAGCACGGGGTGCTGACGGCTGCAGGGGACGTTGCCCGGGCAGTGTCTCTGCTGTGGGATCTGCAGGGTGGGGAGCGCCGGCCTCTGGACCCTGTGGTCCCAGCTGTGGGCTGGTTGGTGTCCCGGCATCAGTCTGCTGGGCATTAAACACGATTCCAGCAAAGCGGCCTTTAAGAAGCCCCAGGGTCTGCTTGTCAGCATGGATAAGGACACGAAGCAGAGCGGGACGGCGGGGCTGCTCCCAGGGCACTGACACTGTGCCTCTCCCTGTGCCCACAGGCTAGTGCAACTGGCAGGGTCCATCTCGGATAGACGCGGATGATGCCAGAGCTATGACAGGGATTGCAGTCTTGGCACTGAGGGGTGATCAGTTATGGAACAACTACAGGAGGAAGTACCTGAGGTCAGGGAAGAGGAGGAGGAAGAGGAAGAGGCAGTGACAGTGCCCAGCGGAGCCTCGGACCCAAGTGCAGGACCAGACAGCTCACTGCCCTCGAGCAGCTACACCGGTGAGTGGAGCCACGTCCCCCACACTCACAGAGAGGGCCCTGCACATGAACAGAGCTGGGCTTCTAGTGGTCTCATGCAGTAATTCATTGAGAGCCAAAGCATGGAGGGGCCCGTTTCTTCCTCTGCAGTCACCACACGGCTGGTGGCAGTGAGCTGGGAGATGGAAATAGGGCCAGGAATGGGGGAGGGCTGTGCCCCAGAGCGTGTGTATTGAAGAGGGGAGTGTTCCCAGGGTGCTGAGAACAGTTCTTTAGCTGCTTCTTGAAATCCTCAGTGCAAACTGATCCTGTGACTTAAGCTAGCTGCCTTGCAAAAATTGTGGAGAGGTTTCACTGCCTAAAACTAAGCTCCAGGGTCCTTCCAAACTCAGCACTGATGCAAAGCCTGTTAGCTCCTGGCAGCGCTGTGGCTCCATACATGGCAGCCTGAGGCCAGTGCCTAATCTCAGAGGTTAACTGCCCAAACACAGCTCTGGAGGGGTGCAACGCTGTGCGTGTGACTGCTGCTCAGAAGGACAGATCCTGTTGTGTGTTTGCAGACCTTTCGCAGAGCTCCTCTCCCTCCCTGTCAGACCAACTGCAGATGGGCTGCGAAGAGACGGCCTCGGGGGCACTGAACGTGGAGTGCAGAGTGTGTGGAGACAAAGCCTCGGGCTTCCACTATGGTGTGCACGCCTGCGAGGGATGCAAGGTGCGTCCTCCCCAAGGAGCGAGGGGTCCAGACTGGCTCAAACATGCCCCACTTCTTAGCTCGTTATGCTTTATTTTGTAAAGCAAATCCTTCTACCCCCATGAGGACCTTGGCTTTGCTTTTAAAGATGCTGTCTGTGCTGCAGATCAGCCATGAGTTGCGTGTGTATCCCACTGGGATTGCTGGCCACAGCTTGGCCGCACCTCTAAAATTCCTTCCCCCGCACCAGATGCCAGCGGGGCTGCATTAGCAGTGAGGCCCTGCCAGACTTTCCTGCAGCCTGGGGCCCACAGCCTGTTCCTCCATCCCTCCCTGCTGGCCGCCTGCAGTATCACACACCCAGTCCTACTCTTCCCCTTTTCCCACCACACCACCTCTCTTTGTGGCTCTGTGCTGAAAACACCCAGTGGAAGATGAACCTCTGTGAAGCTGCTGGGGATAACAAACTGGCCTGATCCTATAGTGTGGGTGCTAATGCTGCTGTTCCCTTGTCCCCTTGCTCCATGTCCCGCTCTGTGCAGGGTTTCTTCCGCCGGACGATCCGCATGAAGCTGGAATATGAGAAGTGTGAGCGAAGCTGCAAGATTCAGAAGAAGAACCGGAATAAGTGCCAGTACTGCCGCTTCCAGAAATGCCTCTCGTTGGGCATGTCACATAATGGTGAGTGTCACTGTTGTTCCTGGGCCTGCTGGTGAGCTGCCCTGAGGCCAGCTGCCCCATGAGCAATTCTTCAACCCAAGGATTCACAGGCAGATAGTGATAGGACAAGGGCAAACAGTTCCAAACTAAAAGAGGGGAGATTTAGGTTAGATGTTAGGAGGAAATCTTTACTCAGAGGGCAGCGAGGCTCTGGCACTGCTGCTCAAGGCTGTGGGTGCCCCATCCCTGGAGATGCTCAAGGCCACGCGTGGGGCCTTGGGCAGCCTGAGCTGGTGGGAGGTGCCCAATCCAAAGCAGGGCTGGGGCTAGGGGGGCTGTAAGTTCTCTTCCAACCCGACCGTTCCATGGTTCTGTGATTCACACAGAGAGGCCATATGTAGCTTGCATTACGCTGTGTCTTTTTTTGCTGAGGAATCATCTTCTTTCAAGCCCAGCGGGGCTTTGGGCTTTGTCTCTTTCATCCATTTCATCCATCCAAGAATGGGCTTTTCCATCCTGCCATGCAGGCTGGCTGCTGGCACCTGGCTCTCCCTTTTGTGTTGGCCCAGTGGAAACTAGACACACAGGTTGCTGGGATTTTTGAACTTCAGGTGGAACCATCTTGTTCCTGGCCAAGCCAAGGTGTTTATGTGGGAAGCAGGGCTTGTGGTAGAACCCATATGAGTGGAGATGGGAGACTGTGTGTCTGATTCTCTGGTTTTGCTCCTCACAGCGATCCGCTTTGGCCGCATGCCGGAGGCAGAGAAGAGGAAGCTGGTAGCAGGGCTGACGGCAAGTGAGATCAGCTGCCAGAACCCACAGGTGGCCGACCTGAAAGCTTTCTCCAAGCACATCTACAACGCCTACCTGAAAAACTTCAACATGACCAAAAAGAAAGCGAGAGGTATCTTGACCGGGAAGGCCAGCAGCACCCCAGTAAGTTCTCTCCTGTGGCAGGCAGGGCTGGCTGCAGCCTGTGTGGGGGGCTGTTCTCTGGGCTCATCTTCCTCCTGCTGTAACTACTGCATGTGCACCAGTTCCCAGCTACGTGGTCTTTACATGTCTTGCCACTTGCTGGGAATATTCCCACCTCTCCTCAGACTTGTGCATGTGTGTGTGGGTGCCGTTTGCCAGGGCTCCCTTAGCACCGGCAAGAGAGAACAGCAAATGGACAGGCAAAGGCAAGTGTCCTGGGCAGAGCTTGAGTGCAGCAGGTTCCTGACCACTCTCTTCTTTTTCAAGCAGCCTTTTGTGATCCATGACATGGACACCCTGTGGCAAGCAGAAAAGGGGCTGGTCTGGAAACAGCTGGTGAATGGGATCCCCCCCTACAAGGAGATCGGGGTGCACGTCTTCTACCGCTGCCAGTGCACCACAGTAGAAACTGTGCGGGAGCTCACCGAGTTTGCCAAGAGCATCCCCAGCTTCATAGGCCTCTACTTGAATGACCAAGTGACTCTGCTGAAGTATGGGGTGCACGAGGCCATCTTTGCCATGCTGGCCTCTATCATGAACAAGGATGGGCTGCTGGTGGCCAACGGGAATGGTTTTGTGACCCGTGAGTTCCTGCGTAGCTTGCGCAAGCCTTTCAATGAGATCATGGAGCCCAAGTTTGAGTTTGCTGTGAAGTTCAACGCACTGGAGCTGGATGACAGCGACCTGTCTCTGTTTGTGGCTGCCATTATCCTGTGCGGAGGTGAGCAGATACAGAATCCCCCAGGGCTATGGGGGCTGGAGGGGCCGGGCTGCAGCTGACCCAGTGCTTCAGCAGGGCCTTTGCTGGCAGAGATCAACCCCGGGTGTCTTATCATAGTATCATAGAATGGTTTATGTTGGAAGAGATCTTTAAGTTTCATCTAGTTTAACCCCCATGCCATGGGTTGCAAGTCTTAGGGGGATGAGAGAAGAACTGAACAGTTCTAATCCCAAAGATTGGACCAAGTACCATCCCTTTCTCATCGGCTGCTGTAGGACATGCAGTCTGAGGGTATGCATTTCCCCCTTTTCCTGGTTGACCGGATTGGAGTCACTGTGGGCAGGTTCCATTCCCCATCTCCATACCTCCACGAGCAGTGTGGGCTACACCATAACACCAACTTCCATGCTTCCTCCCCACAGACCGTCCCGGCCTGATGAACGTGAAGCAGGTGGAGGAGATCCAAGACAACATCCTCCGAGCGCTGGAGTTCCACCTGCAGTCCAACCACCCGGACGCCCAGTACCTCTTCCCCAAGCTGCTGCAGAAGATGGCTGACCTGCGGCAGCTGGTGACAGAGCACGCCCAGCTGGTGCAGAAGATCAAGAAGACAGAGACAGAGACCTCTCTGCACCCGCTTCTGCAGGAGATCTACAAGGACATGTACTAAGGACCTCTTATTTATGAGAATGAAGCCATGGATTCCAAGCGAGACTCTTTGTACAAAAACAAAGAAAACCTTTCCCCATGTCTTCCATTTCTTCTACTGGAAACTCTTTTCTACACGACTCCAATGTACGGTACACAGGGCAAGGTGCTGTAAGGTTTTGCAGCCACCTCCTGGTAGCTTGGGACTTCCATTAACACACTAACGAATTTACAAAGGCAAATCATAAGCTACTGTTTCCATTACTGTGGGGCCTCCAGAGCAGCCGGATGGTTTGCGTGGCATGGACGGGGGGTTCCTGCAGCAGTGTGGGGCCCGTGGGGGCTGCTCTGGTTGTTCAGAGCTGCAGGCACAGTGTGGTTTTCCCCCGTGGGGCAGCAGCAGCACTTACGGTGTGTCTTCATGTCTTTGTCATATTGCACTCTGAAGACGTAGTCCTGAGCTGTGAAGTTTAGGACAGTGGCACAAAAGGAAGTGTTTCCCAAAGAAAAGCTGGCATATTTGAAGACGTGTATGGCTGTCCTAGCAGAGAGCCTCGGCTGCAGCCCCCCTCTCTGTGCTCCCAGTGCCTCCACTTCAGAGGAGCCTATCCCTTAGCACCTCTGTGTCAAAGAGGGGAGGGAAGGGTTTGACTCAAGAATTCACCTTCAGAGCAGAGGCCCACAGTCCTTTTGCTTCCCTTGGCCATTCTGTGCAGATTGGAGTTCCAGAAAGGTCTGCACAGGGCAGGTTTGGGATGAGGTGGCTGTGCTGGGCTCCCTACAAGCACCAGAACAAGCAAAGCCTTCAGCAACACCAGCATGGGGAAAGTGGCCAGCCCACAGAGCCTGGGGTGCTGACAGGGTGTTTGTGGGGCCGTGGGGAGGGAGCACGTCCCCAGCTGGAAGGTTCTGCAGGAGGGATCTGGTGATCCATGGCACCAGCAGAGCAGCCCTGATGGGGGAACAGCAGCACTGGGGAGCGCAGGAGATCGCTGCACCCCAACCTGGTGTTGCTTCCACCAAAGTGCATGGCCTTCACCCCTCTGCTTATGGCTGTGCCTCAGTTTCCCTCTCCAGGAAAGGGAGCCAGGCTGCACTTTGTTCAGAGGAGGGAAATGAAGATTGATCAGCATACTGGTTGCAAAGACTTTGCAGCTGTAAAACACAGTATAAACACCAAGTATTCATAAGAGGGAGGGATGCCCACACCGCGCTGCCAGGGAGGCTTCCCCTGCCCTCCTCCGCCCTTGCCCTGAGCTTGGGGACAGCTTTGGGCTCTGGGCTCCCCCTCCATGCTGCTGGGCTGGCGATCCCACACCTGCTGCTGCCCTCCACCTCCTCGCTGTGCCTCAGTTTCCCCCCCCCTCATCTCCAGTCTGTACCTCGCAGGGCTGTTAAGGAGTTACCATTTCTAAAGCACCTTGAAGTGCTCTGGGGAAGGCACCGGAGATGAGTGCTGCTCCCAGTATGGGGGTCTGTCCCCAAAGCCCCCTCTGGCCCCGGCTCGGTGGACCCCCAGGGCACATGGACTCCTGTGTTGGTCACCTGGGGGACTTTTCGCTCTTCCCTTCATTGTAACAACCCTCGAACTGAAATGTATATTTTTGCTAGAAGTACAAACCTCCAAGTGTTTTTAATAACATAAATAGCATCTGCAAACTGATCTGACTTTAAATAAATCCAAACCAAATATTTCAGTGCCTTTTAGCACCCAGCCCTTCTGTGCAGGGTTGAGCGCTCAGGGGTTGTTTCCAGCACAGGGGATGGGATGCATTTCCACTCCTGCCTGCATTCTGCATTTCCAATGGAACCAAAAGGCAGTGGGAGCGCATTGTGAGTGAGGTCTCAGCTCCAGTTAAGTGCTCCCTGCCCCAGATCCAAAGCGAACCAGCACAGCGAACCCGCTCAGGTGCTCCAGGGGAAGTTGCACCGTGTCCCTTTGCATTTCCCAAGCCTGATTTATGACAATTTGAGGATAGGGACCTCCCACACCTCCCACCAGCATGAGGAGCAGCAGAGCAAGGGTTAACGCAATTAAGGTGAGGGTGTGCCCACCCCACCAAGGTCATAAAAGCCCCAGAAGGACCTCTCACCCTCTGCGCTGCCGGAGGAGATGGAGGCGGGCTCGCTGGTGGCGTCGGGGGCACTACGGGGCCGGGGGGGCTCTGCGAGGCCCCTGTGCAGGTAGGGTTTGGGGCGGGGGGGGCTGCTGGGAAGGCTGTGGGGGAGAATGGGCTGTGAGCGGAGCCCCGTTGGAGGGCAGAGCGGTGTCTGCGATAATCCCTCCCCCCGGCATTTCCCCTGGAGAGTGTTGGAGTGAAGAGGAAAGCGCCTGGCGGCCTCTCCGAGCTGCGCGTCCAGGGTGGGTGCCCCGTGCTGAGGAGTCCCTGCTGCCTTCTGCCCCCCTATGGGGAGCTGGGGGGGTACCTCAGGGTTGTGCAGCTCGCTTCCCCCTCCAGCCCAGCCCTGCAATTAGCGGCGAGATAAGGCTGAGTCGGGAGCTCCACTGGGGAGAAAACGTGGTCTCGTCCCGGAATGCCCCATCCCTGTGTTTTGGGGCCGCCCCGGCCATGGAGTTTCTCCCTTTCCGCAGGGATTTTGCCCGCGGTTCGTGCAGGTTTGGGCAGCGCTGCCGCTTCTCGCACGGTACGAAGGTCGCCCCGCCCCGGCATCGCGCCCCGGGAGAGAGCGGCGGGTGAGTGAATGAATGGGGACGGGGTGCAGTGCCGGGGG
>PPHD01011296.1:0-18925 GCA_002909625.1 Bambusicola thoracicus | reverse complement strand
ACAATACCTTGCTCCGGTTAGGAGAAAAGGATGATGGTGTAGTTGGGAGATGGGACTCAGTAGGGTGACCTAAGCAAATTACTCTTAATGTATAGTAATGGAAATTAAGTTATTTTCCCAGAACCACTTCTGTTACGCAACCCTTGAAACAAATTCCACATTACAATGAGAAATGCATTACAGAATTAGGACATACAACAACAAACATTAGGCCTCTGCCAGCCTATGATGGAAGTGGAAGTGGAAAAGAAACACAAAAGTATCTCACCAAAGCATGCAGTACACACTGCCAATAGATAGCCTGTATGCTGCTATCCAGACACATTCAGTAACTTCCTTCTGCGAGCCAAACACAGTATTCAAAGTGTTTGATATATTATCTTAGTAAGACATCAAGTGAGAGGCAAGCAAGAAAATAAGTCTTACAGAAAATAAAGAATATAGGCAAGATAACCGCTACTTCGCTTAATCACGTGTTATCAGAACTTTCAAATAGTTCTGGAAAAGAAATAATCTTAATAGCATATTTGCAAGTACAAACACTTAATATATTCTGTACTCTTCAAGTGTCTGACTTCTTTGCCTGCCTACTGGAAGCAGTAAATTCATATCACATTTGCACAATATTGAACATTCAACTAATTCACATTCCTAACTTTTCTTTTAATCTTTGGTCACACTGTGACTTCATGTTTTGATTTTTTTTTTTTTTTTTTTTTGGTAGCCTTGTTTTTCACAACTGGAGGGTCCTAGATCTCTAATAAAAGCCATACATCATCATACAGAGAATTCAGCTTGCAGAATGTATTATACTATGGGATGGCAGAATCAAGGATGTCTCACCTTAGACCAGTCTCCCATTCTCCAGACATAGCATTTGGAATAGTCCTCACAGTCCTCTGCTTCTTTAGGTCTTGTGGACAAAACGCATTTCTTGCGGGGATTGGTGCACCTCACAGTTCGATGCCGTACTCCCTTACCACACTTAACAGAGCACTGTTGGAAAAAGATGTTTTTCAGGTTTCTACAAAAGGCGTCTGCCGATGACTTCTGCCAAGCTATTATAAATACTTCAGGACTTCAATGATTTCCTGACTTTCAGTCCTTGCACAGATACTTGATTTGCTAAAGACTAACACATGAACAAAAATTCTTATGGGTCAGAATGATCATTTTTAGATTTATGTGTGAAAATATTTTACGTGATGAAAAAAAAATTGCTTAAGAAAAAACTAAGCTTTAAAAGCTGTGTTTGGATAGGGAAACATTTAGAAAAGATACGTTGAAATGAATGCTGCAGTAAAAATATAATGCAATCTTTGTTTGAGTAATTAAAAGAAATATAATGAAAAAACACTAAATTAAGTTTGTAAGTACAAGACATGAATCAATTTCAAATAAACTCCACCTTTATGAGAAGAAAAAAGTTAAAATAGAAAAGCAAATACTCTAAACCTATGCAAGAATACTGACAGCACACACAGCATATGAAAACTCTCAAGTTCTTTAGAAGGTCTTAATCTATGCTTTTTTCAGCTATTCCCACTTACATTGCCAAAAATTATGCCATTTCCTTTTTAAAACATTATCACTGCTTTTGATCATCCCACCGCTTGCAGATCAAAACTCTCCTTTTGCTAAGCCAACTGCAACTGCAGGAAGCAGTAGTGGCTAGCTTCCAGTTCAATGGTGATCGTAGGAATGTCTACGGGATACACCTTGTGCTTCAAAATACATTTATTCCAGCAGAAACATGCTTATTTATTTGTTATCTCTCAAGTGAAACAAATGAACTAGACCACATGGTTTCTTTCTCACACCACTGTAAGCATGCATGACTCTTCCCACAATCAACTTTTGCATTATAAACTCCTGTATCAAAATAACAACTGCTGCTGATTACTCCTCTTATCTGTACCTTAGCATATGCTTTTTCTTTTGAAAATATTCCCTGTGCTGCTGACCAGAGAAACCCAAACAAAGCTGTGTACCCATGTTCAGAAGCCGCTATTCTTATTTTGAGCCTGGAGGGACTCATAGCACAGCTCAGAATTGCTGTATTCTTCCAGTGGAGGGAGAAGTTTTAAATAACCCCTTCAGCTTTTCCAGACAGCAGTGATAACAACTCCCTTCTTCCTCCACAGTCAATTACTTTAAGAATTAGTATAGCATCTTAGAAGGAAAAGAAAATCAAATGAACATACAGCCTGCACTAATGCTTCAGGGTAAATGGATCCAAAATTATCTCATTTACAAGCTCTTTGGCTCAGTGCTTGTGCTGCTCTTGGAAAAAGGAAGGGAATGTCCTTTTTTTGCATGCAGCTTCCCTCCCAGCCTCTCTGAAGTAAAATGGAAGCTACAACCTGATCAACCTCGCTTGCTACAAAAGTACCTCACAGACACTCACAGTCTGAACTCATATTTTGGTAGCTGGCAACTGTCTTAATTTCACTTACCCGTATTTATCCATTACTACAGTCAGGATATACTTGCTTACATGCACTTGAAAACAGGCCAAAAGAAACTGTTCCAGGACATTAACTAGGTAAAATGTAGTAGTTCCACACAGCTTGTTTTCCTAGTCCTGATCCTTTTGCTAAATCATTGTATGAGGACCCTGAAACACATTTTGCTAGCAAAAAAAACCCCTACATTCTCAGAAAATACTAATGCATAAATAATCACTGTGTTTGTTTATATGCTGTAAATGCAGCACCTCAGACCAGACTCCCGCCTCCCACACAGTCATGCAGTCTTGGCCTTCACAGCGCTGTGCAGAAGCAGGCTTTGGCCCAAGGCAATCTCTCTCCCTTGCTCTGATCAGGGTCCCATTTCTGAGCTGCTGTGTGCAGGCTATTTGTCTGTTTTGTGTCCCTTTTCCACATGTCCTTGAACATGGAGTCCATTCAGTCATCATCCATCTACAAAGAAATACAGACAATACAGTAAGAAGAAATCAGGATGGAAGAAGTCCCATTATATCGCTTGTTCTCTTGCTTACCAATACTTTCTTAGTCAGGATACACTTGTAAGTGTTCTCCTTCCTTTTAGTTTAACATTTAGCACTACACAGATTAATTACTTATCTAACATATTTTAAACTTAAATACTATTCTGTGATTCTAAGAATATGTCAATGTCCACATCATCCGTCTCCACGTTTTCAGAGTACTCTCTTGCCATTACAAGTCCAATTAGAAAAGCTCCAGAACAGTGTTACATGTTTCAAATATGACAGACAACTAATCAGTCTTGCATTTTCTAGTATTCTCAATATCAATCCTATATTTTCTGCCTATCTCTGTGGCTACCTATATGTCAAATGTATGCCCTGCACCTAAGTCCATCATTTTTTTTTTTAAAGACTCCATTTCAGAACAGAATCACTCCTGCGTGTTGTTCCGGAGGAAGCAGAATTGCTCAGACTCTTTCATGTTCTTTAGGATCAGGCCTAAATCGAGTTGCTTGGTTTAAATCACAGCAAGTAAGGCTGATGATGCAGCTTGGCAGAGCCCATGTACCTGGACAGTAATCATTCTAGAAGATAATTTTCCCCAAGTGTTCTGTAGCTTAAGACTCTGGCCATACACCCTTAAAAATCAGAAGTTCTGCCATTAATGTAGTACACAAGTTTATCCCAGGAGGTTAGATTTGCAAGGGAGATCTTAGGAAACTGAAGCTTAACAAATCTGTTCCAACCTTCTGACATTTATTGTAAGAAAACTAAACATTTAACTGAGTTTTTTTATTAGCAGTCTGAAGACTCAATTTAAAATTCACAAACTGCCTAAATAATACAGTAGAGTTTAAGGTACTTCTTAACTGCCATTAATAACCAATTAGTCATATATGCTTTAATTACATCTCTATTGAAAGCTAACATTGTTTATTTTGTAAGAATTGTTAATAGTATACCAAAAGCTGAACCACAATATCTTTCTACCTGTCACAGCACAATATCTCCACATAGCAATTAATATCAACTATTTTCATTTAATAAGCTGAAAAAAGTAAAGAACATTAAAAATACATCCTTGACAGTGTCTTAGAAGAATACCAGACTATTTCATTTCCATCAATTCAGCATACAGTGCCATTAATCAAATAAAATGCTAACCTGATCAAGTATGCATATAACTAAATAGAAATCTATCTGCTGTTTAATTGTCTGTGGAAACACAAATGTCAGTAGTTCAGTCATACTTAAAATGTATTACAAGTTGTAGTTTATCAATCTTAATATTTCATGCTTTACAACAAATCTATGTCTACTGGTCCATTTTACACACTTTCTTCAAAAATACATGCATTACATTTGCTTTGAATTATTTTCTTTAAAAATACCATCTACCTCTCCTCTAGAAGGCCTCTGGAGATCTGTCCCACTGCTCACACCCAGAGCTGCCAACTGACTAACACTAGCTGCTCTCCCCTCTCCTGAAACGTGGCAGACACAGTCACCTAGGTCTGTACAGGAGCTGGGGACTTCCTCAGTCATGATTCTTAGCTGTCATTCAAACTATGGCAAACCCTGCAGAGGGTTGACATGTCAGCCATGTCAGCCACCGTGAAGGACAAGCTGCCAACTTGGCTGTAGGGACACCCTGATTCAGGCTGCATCTGCCTCCTGGAGTGAAATTCAGAGAAAAAGACTTCTTTCGCTTCTTACATCATCCAACCATCAAAGTACAGTTCTCTGTATAGATCCACAGACAAAAGGACTGGAGGAGAGGCAGAAGAGAAGGGAAGGGAAGGCTTTCTATACTTCAAGTTAATCAACGTAGAAAATCTAACTAACAGATTAATATTCATTTGTTTACTACTTCATGTGTCTAGAACTTCTGTGTTTTTAAAGGAGACTTTTAAAGTAGTCCTGACTCAACAAAAATCTAATACGTCATTAATTATAAGCATGTGATTAAATCCATCTTGAGGTAAATAGCAATTATGTTTCAATTTCATTGTACACATCAGACAGTGAGAACTGCTACCGAGGAAAGTAATAAGCTGCTTTCTTGAATGATAATTGAGACATACTTAAGGGCTCTCTTTCATTGAGACTTAAGAGAAACAACATTAAAAGTTTCAGTGTCCTCCACATTTCGCACTATAACCTTTGGGTAATGTGTCTTTACTGCACATTGACTGCCAGAGGCAGTAAATGCTCCTGAGATTTTTACATTTAGATATCAGTCTGATACAACCAAATCACTATTACCTGGTCTGGCATGGCTGCTCATTGCACTTTCGAATCTGTGGTTCAGGTTTTGTTAAATATTTGCACTTCTTGTTGTCCACAAGACTGATATTCTTGTTCATAATCTTTGTGCAGGAGACTGTTGTTTTTCTTTCACCTAGTAGAAGATAATCAGGTATGTAGAGAAACCAAGAATATGCAACTTTGTTAAAAAGAAATGCAAAAGCTCCCTGTACGTCAGACGTAGTCATTCTATGTTCAGTTCGGCAAAAAGAAGTGAAAAAGACAGCAGCAAGCCTAAGGAAGATATTAAACTCTTTAGGGAACAATACATTTTCTTAATCCAGTATTTGTGTACCAGTGCCATTAGAATATTGCTGCTTTATTTCTGCAACAAGTCCTATTCTGAGCCCCACATCTCACTGCTGTAACTGTTTTCTCCTCAGTCACCAAGACTGCAGTGTTGAGAACAGCTTGTGGAAAAATCACATAGCAGGAAGACACGTTTGCTTGTTAAGTTAAAGGAAAGGAATAGCAAATCCTGTCTCCCTCTGTTGCTTGAATTTAGCAGTTCTGCTTTGTTTAGTAGCATATTGGCAGGTATGGCCAGCACTCAGGTAAAGGCAATCACTGCTGCAGCCTCCAGAAAGCAGTCTGCACTCAAGAGAAAAGGCCATACAATCTTATCTGTAGCAAAAGCATTTAGGAAGCTGGTTACTGCTGGTGGAGACCTAATCCATGTTCTGTTACGTAAACGCTGCCTTTACAGATGGGCTGATGCTTGATTCTCTTGAAAAGGTAAGAAATCAGAATTGAATACAATAATTACCACGAACAGGAGCTTGTAATCAGAGTGGAGTATTGTTTTTAGAAAAGTAGCAAGCCCTTAATTAAAGTCTGCAATCTGTAGAAAACAACTTCATAACCACTTCTTCCTGTTTCTATCTGGAAGTTTACTGACAAACGGTGTGTGCAGACCCAAGAATACAATATTTAATAGCAGTTAGAAGTGCGCCTGCTGATCAAGCAGCAAAGATAGAAGTAATCATTTTCAGTATGACCACAACTGACATTTTACACGTCGTTTGTGTACATGCACGTGCAACTAATCTATAACATACGGTGTTCAAAATGTTTGACATTTTTTTCTGCATTTACACATACAACTTTGTTGTATACGTAAATCCATATTCTCTCCCACACTAAGAATGCTTTTCGGCAACACAGGAAGTCACAGACCAGTGGCATACGTCAATATGCAGTCACATGGCTTCATCAGTACTTTCATCCTGGCAGATGTTTTAAACACTTAAGGAAAACTACTGATAATTACATTCTTTAATCAGGAACATCAAAATACTGATGATAAAAATTCAAGCACAAAAATTTACACAGAGTACAAGTATCATCATTTTAATTTCATTATTACTTCATATTAAATGAAAGAAATAAAAGAAGAATTAAAGTGAGAAATTTTTTTTTAACACGTATTTCAGAATATTTGCAGAAAAAAAAAACTTTCATGGAACTTTGCATTAACTCAACTATTTCAAACAATAATAAAAAGTGATGGCCAATTACAACAGAAAAAAGTGTGATAAAAATAAACATTACAGGAAAACACTTAAATATTTATTTAAGCATGAATGTAGAAAAAAAACCACCAGCATAGTGCATTTTAAAGACTTTTCCAAATGATAGGTAACTCTAGAAATATCTGAAGCAATAATGAGAGATTGTGGTAGCATTACAATTATTCTAAAAATACTTCAGGAAACTGTAAAAAGCATGAATTTTCCAAGTGAATATGAGTGCACTATGAAGACACAGAGGATGATACTAGTACCACGTACAAAATGCCTTCAGGGAAGAAGCTTTCTTACCAAACCACAAAAGGCATGTTTATGGAAACTACAGTAATCTGTCGTGACACTGGGACTGTTTGCAGAATCAAAGTAGCTAGAACACTGTGTTCTTTGTGTTGCTGTTATGAGAAGGTAAAGTGTTTCCAGGCTTTCTTATTGCATTAGAAGTTGCACAGCAGTTTTCACAACTGCTGATCAGAGCAGCCATGACTGTCAAAGCATTAAAGACAGGTATTAATAATTAACATGTTATTCACAGTATAAGTCTGAAAAATTAATTACACAACATACTAACAGATCTCTGTGCATTGCCTTCATTAAAAAATCCCTCATGTTTTCTAATAACCAGCTTCTAAACAGTTGCTGATTGAAATGGATTTTGTTACAGTAATATTGTTCATATTCCAATATTTGTATTCATATTGGCATTTGGCTCTTCCAAATTCACATTTTTTTACAGTTTACAAACATAAACACAGGAAAAATATTGCATAACCATTCTAATATCTGCTGTTGCTATATTTGTTCCATATGTTTCTGGATCATTCTCAACTCATGTAACTAACATATTTGATCTGAGATTGGGGTTCAGCTTTCCTGTAGTTTGAAATGTTTTTTACAGATCATTTATCTTCAGTAGTTCCAAATGCAGAGTGAAATGGATATGAACCTTCTATTCTTGTTCTTGCTCTTACACTTGTATTACTTCTTGGAAATTGCAACTTGAATTTATATTTTTAATTGAGATTTGGTTCCTTCACTGTCATTTCTTTCTACCTTCTTTATTTAGTTTGAATTTTAACTAGATTATCATTAAGATTATCATTATAGTTATCATTATTCTTTTAATATAATCAGGAAGAACAGAAAGAAATATGTCAATCATTCTACGTAATCATACAAGATACATCACTATTAAATATACTACACTGACCACCAAAGTCTGAAATAATAATACACTACGTGTTTTAGCTGATGTATATATATATACATATATATACAGGGTAAATATGCATGTATATACACGGATGCTGTATATACATAAACACTGAATGTCTGTATTTTTTTTGCATTTTTTTTTTTACCTCCTCCACATACAGCATCACAGTCCTCCCAGCCAGAATGAGTCCACATGAAAAGAGGTTCCGGTACTTTAGAGCTCTGATTGTCAGGAGGAGGATCCAGTGGGATTGTGTACTCATAGTGCAGACCATAGCTCTGGTCATGGAAAAGCAGCACCTGTAAATTAGAGAGGAGAAAAACATCCCTATGAGGACAGGCACTGAGGAGAACACAACTGAATCTTTGAATAAATAATCTTGAAGAGCTTCACAGAATGAATTATTCATTCAAGACCAGGCTGAATGTGGCTCTGGGCAGCCTGGTCTGGTGGTTGGCAACTTTGCCCATTGCAGGAGGGTTGAAACTAGATGATCTTTGAGGTCCTTTTCAACCCTGGCCATTCTATGATTTTATCATTCTATGATTCTAAGATTCAGTAGCCTTTAGAGTTTTCTGATAGATTTGATAGGAGAAATTAATACAGGTACCCAACTCAGAACAATGGGAAAAAATGTTTTTATTTAACATAAAGGTCTGAATGCTCCCCATGTAAAATAATTCATTAAATTAACAAACAAACAACAGCAACAAACACAAAACAAAATTTATAACCATATAATTCCATTATAATATGGAATTACATTTTCAGTGCTCTTAAAAAGATGATGTATTTCCTAGGTATGAGATATTTCAAACTATTTAGACATTCAAGACAGTTTCTTGCAATTAAAGAATTTTGAATTGTGAAGTATTTCTGCACCATTTCTTCATCTTTCTTTTCTTTTTGGATTTGTCACTTTGCTACCAACTTTTCCTCCCTATACTGAAGTGTACCAAAACTCTACTTCGTAATGGAGAATGTGGTGATTACAACCTTGAACTGGCACTACTGTGCTAAATATAGCCAACGGGCCAGAAGGATAGAAAACATCTGACAGTAATTCAGTGTTTAAGCTGCTGAGACCCTCTATCCAGCCTAAACAATGCAAAGCTTATTACTGAATTTAAGAGGACTTTTTAGAAGTTGGCTAACAGATCAGCAGGTTTATCTTGCATTGGTTTCATTATCTGCAGAAGTCTACATGAGAGGAATCATGTTAAAACAAACAAACAAACAAAACGGGATAAATAAAACACAAAATTCATATTGTCATACCAGTAAGTGTAAGGGAGAAGTTGTGGGACCTTTGGCAGAAATCTTCTCCCAGAGACCTCTTCGAACATAATGGACAGTAGTCCCAGCAATATTGAATGTTCCTGAATGTTCTATCTTCCAGTCACTATTGATAGACTGTTTACCAGCATCTCGAAGAGCTGCAGAAATACATTAAAAAATGTGTGGTCAGTAGTGATTCTGGCCTCTTTCCACATGCTGATTGGATAATTTAACTGGTAGATGAAATCACATAAATCTGCAAAGATATGTAGTTAACCCCAAAAGTAATGTCTCCTATTTATTTCCATGGAAACTACAACAGGTGCAAAGAGCACAATAACATTATTTGATAAAGTAAATTCTCAGTTACAAAACACTACCTTTCAACATAGTCACCACCATTAGCTATGCATTTTTACCACCAATGAACAAGAGCCTGCACACTGTACTTGTAAAAATCTGCACCAGCAAAGGTGACTCACTGTTCCACAGTGCTATGACAATGTTGTTGCTAGGAAAATACTGCCCACACACAGTTCATCAGCCTGAATGGACAAGAAGAAGGCACAAATCTGGACTATACTGGGGGTGTGGTAGGACAGTCCAGTCAAGATTGGCAGTGCTCCACAGTCTTCAAACTGCCACAGGGCTGGGTGTTATTGTGTTGCAAGAGGAAGGTTGTCTTCTTCTCCAGCCTTACTCTGGAAGTTTGAGACTTCAGCTTTGTCAGCATAGTGATATAGCAGTAAGAACTGACGGTTTGTTGGGGTTCCAGGAAATCCAGAAGGATTACCCCTTTCCTATCCCAAGAGACAGTGCACATCACTTTACCTGCTGAAAGTTGTCTCTTTCTTCAATGGGGAATTCACATGTCAGCACTCCATGGACTGCTGTTTTGACTCCAACTAGTAGCAGTGATACAACATCTTGTAACTGCTAATGATGCAATCCAGGAAAAAGTCATCTTCAGCCTCGTATTGGTTGAACAGGTTCTGACAAACTTGCAAATGGCATTCTTTCTGGTTCCATGTGAGTATTTGCAGGACCCACGTGGTGCAAACTTTGCAATATTCTAACATTGCCATCATCATTGCCAATGCACTGAAACCAATATTTGACTCCATACACGATTCCCTGGTCATAATCTACTCATTTGTGTGGATGACCTAATTGATATGCCTTTCATTTCATCATGTGACAGCCGTGCATGGGCATCTGCAATGTGGCTTGTATTTCTGTCACCACTGCTGAAATGCAACAGCCACCCACTCACATCCACTGCTTAGTCTCTACAGACGTTCAGTAAGCATCGATGAATGTCAATGGGTGGCACTTTTCCTCATGAAAGAGTTCAGTGATACACATTTGTTTCACACTTCCATGTCAGACGCTATTCTCTAAGACTGTCCCTCTGCTGCCATCTGTTATACAGCAACAAAACATAATGGGGTACTGGCAGGAAGGTTCAGTCTCTACTACCAACAGTCGTCTGTGACATCCTGGTCCAACATAGTAAAATGGGAGGCATTACTTTCATAACAGCCCTTGTATTTATGAATGCTATTGTACAGGAACTTAAATAACAATTTTTGGAAGAAATGCTTGTCCATACCACATACGCAAAGCATTAATTGAAGTTAAAATTTGTATCTTATTGCCTAGTAAGTCTCCAGAATTCATTAAATTAATTTAAGACAAAAGCAATTATTCTCTGTTCCTAGAGTTGATGACCTTTACAAGACAGGGAAATATAATTTTCACAAGTTATTCTTCAAGATTTGTGAAACTACATTAGAACTTCAGAAAATTCTGGTTCAAATTTTTTTTTCTCTAACCACTAAATCTACATTTTCCCTATCTCAAAATGTAACAGTACTATTGTTATCCTGCTTAAGCACTTATTTTACTCAGACTTTCACCATCTAATCTGATGGCTTTAGCAAACAGAAACAGATTGTTCTTTTTGGTCAAATTATGATTTAAAAGCATCACCAAGTCAGGAAAGATATTCAGACATTTAGGACACAGTGTATTATTTTTTTTTTCTATATTAAACTCTGCAGAAGCTCTTCTGTGAGGAACCTGTATTTTAACCTTTATTTTATTTTATTTTATTTTGTTTTATTTTATTCTATATATTTTTCTTATTCAAAATAATGTCTGAAATAGGCATGTGAAGGGAGGTATACTTGAAGTCACCTTCTGGACAAAAAGTTGTACGCATTCCTCTTCACTGAAATTGAATATTTGGCAGCAGACTGTTTTAAGAGAACCTCACTATATTAAGCATTGTCCAAAATTTCTTATTTAAACTTGTACGTTAATGTGAGTCATTCCTGTAATTGTCCTTTCTCCTATTCATATTTATACTGCTATATTTTGTTTCTATGGGAAACAATGGCAATAGCTGTATGGACTGGCAGCAATACAATTGCATAAGACATCACTATGTGTACTATTACAGTGCTATGTAATAAATGTTAGGATTATAAAATTCATTAATGCCTTGTGATAAAAATAACAAGTCATTTTACAAGATCTAAAAATTCATATCTCGGGTTTAAACATTCTATTACTAGTCGTAATTGAGTTCTATTAAAACTGCAGATGCCAATCCTGTTTCTAGTGTAGAAACAGCTGTAACCGACAGTGCTGGAGTCCAGCTGAGTAATGCTGCTCACATGGAGCAGTTTCTCCTTTGAGAGCAGTGGACCTTGCACTGCCTTCTGTGTCATTAAAAGCAACGTAATGTGCCACAGCACACAGATGTGATCAGAAGACCTGAAACCTCAGTCCCAGAACACAGAAATATGTCAGTTCCTACATTTTCTGCTCTAAGCTTCCTCAACTGAGCCCCTGAGGTTAAATAAAGGAAGAATGAGTGTTATCATGTCTAAAATTTAGACTTGAATTCAGGTAGTCCAGCTTCTACATCTGACTCTATCACACCTCTTATTGCAAGCTAGTTCACTGCGCTTTAATCCATGCCACACGTGTATTCCCTCCTCTGCTTAGCTTTTGATAAAGGATCTCCTGTACAGAGTAATGCAATGTAGGATGAAAATTCAGCACACAAGTGTATTGGCTCTCAGGCTATAAAACATATTGAGTAATATATCCACAGTGAAAAAGACAAACAGTAAAAGAAATTATGATGAGGAAAATCTACCAAAAGAAATGTTTGTGCCAAAAAAGTGGGAAGCGAACGTCTTTGGAAGTTGTGAATTTGGGTTTTTTTGTTTATTAGTCTGTTTGTTTGTTTGTTGCAAAATTTAGATATACTCTTCATAAAAGAACCAAAACCAGGTCACTTTGGCTGAACTTGATTTTGTCAAGAAAACAGGCATATATAAAAAATATTTGAATCTAATTTCTAAACCAGAATGCTTTCCCTGTTATCTTTCATCAGGGAAGTCACTGTCTCACCTGCATTAAGGTTACCATGTGATACCCTCAAGACATTTTAAGAGTAATAATACAGAAAATTTGAATAACATAGAAAATTTCAATTTATCAACTCAGGAAGAACAAAATTCTGTCTTGTTCTTATATATGCCACTAAAATTAAGAGTTACATGTGATTTGGCATGATGCCTTCCTGTTTCTGTTTTTACTAACTAAATTATTTTAATTTTATATCAAAGTGTTTCTTTTCAATGTAAATTGGAAAGCTATTTGAACAATTAAATTTAAAGATGCTGAAAGCAACTTTGCGTATACTTTGTAGTACCATATGGGACGTATTCAATAAATGGCATGTCTTATTATAAGAAGAGACTTCTATTGGATGTTGTGTTGTTGTTTTTTTTTCTACAAGGTCACGTTTTAGTGCTGACAGTTCCTTGTTGCTTTCTCAAAATTAACTAATGAAGGGACATGATATTACCTTCTGCAGCAAACTTTCCATTAGTTGCTGCTGCATCAGTCTTTTCCAAATCATTGCTTTGATATTAAGGAAACTAGGTAAGAGAAGAGAAACCAAACAGAAACGCTATCAGGTGAGTATGCAGCACAATGACAAGTGTCAGCAAAGGAGTTTCTTTTGCTTAAACTAAAAGCTTAGAAATGTTCAATTGCCATGAATAACTGGCCACCAGCCTGACACAAGCCCTTTTCAGCACAACTCATCAGCGAATTGCTCACTGATCACATTATGTTTTTGTCATTTGTCATAACACTAATGAAAAAGCAGAACAAGCTCACAGATTCTTTACTGTTTTATAAGCAATAACAATCAATTTATAGGCCACATCCAGAGGTATGTATATTGCTGAAAGTAACTAACAACATTTCAGCACTACTGTGACTAATTAACCCCAAGTGATTATTAGTATCCAGGAAATTCTTTGTTAAAGTCATTGTTATTATTACAAGAAAGTGAGAACAGGAAAAGGGTCATGCATGTTTTATTATGGTTGGGCAACAAATATATTTCATATAGAAAAGAAAGACTGATTTTAATTTCTCAGAAACCTCTTGAAAATAAAATGCAATAATCAGGCTGGCCTGCTTGATCTCTGTAATTGGTAGCAACTATTCCATGGTAAACAGTAATAAAGTTACAAGTATCTTACCTATATGCAAATATAAAATGTAACGAAAATTAAAGACTCTTTAAGACCATGCATAAAATAAGTGCTAGTGTATGCTTATTAGTAAGTGCTACTTTTCTTTCCTGTGTGACAATGTTCACACATACAGTGAACTTCCAAAACTCATGTAAGTCAGAAACTGATTTCTGATATACTCGTTTTCTTTGTTACATATTTTCATTCTCAGATTTGCTAACCCACTTGCGCTTTCTTTGTCACTTTTATTTCACAAAACTACAACACATATTCTCTTGGTATTAGATATAGAAGTAGGGGAATATTTAATTAAGGTGGTACAATTTGTATCTGCTGCATAATTCTGTATAGAAAAAGGGCTTTTTTTTTCCTACAGAGAAATTTGAGCCATATTAAAATACGTACATGCAAAAATACACTATTAGTATTCATTTTTATAAATAACTTATTTGCATGTGCTGAGCAAAAAACGTAGAGAGTATGATTCCATGTTGACATCAATCTTCACTCTTGTTTTGAAGGTGACTTTAAGACAGTCCATACCACTGTGGTGCACAGTTTTTCTGACTGTAAAGGAAGAGCTGATTCACAGCACTTTTCATGCTGTCTTCTGCTTTGGCAATGCAAGAGCTCAATAAAAATTTTAATCAGGTTTAAGCACAATTTGAACGAAATAAACTTCTATGTACTAATTCTGGTTGTTTTATGGAAAAGGTTGCTCAGTTGTTGAAAGTTCTACAGCTCTTTATACACACAGGAAATGATTCTTGGGTGCTTAAATTCAAGCTGACCTTTTCTCCCCCACTATTTCAGTCTATGAGAAAAATAGGGGGCAGTAAAAAGCCTCTTAAAACAGTAATAGAGATCAGCAACAACTAAAAATGTGCATATTTTTATCTGGAAAATAATTCAAACTCACTTTCATAAACTTGTCTGCTTAGTTTATATTGCTATAAACTACACTTTGCCAAATTGTTTGCTGATAGCTTTCAAAGGTACAGACTTAATCACAAATGTTAAAGAATAAGTATTTTTTTCATCTTGATGTAAAACAGTTTCAATTATTATTTTTTTTTATTATTATTAATCACTGTCCACGGCCATCTATTTATGAAAGCAAAACATGGTTACTCTCCGGGGACTCTAGCCTCTGCTATGGGACCAGATCCTCAACCAGCTTCCAAGGTGTTTTAAAATAATTAGCATTTTCAGAAGTGAGTGATTCAAAACTTGTGTAAAATTTGTCAGATCCTGCCTGCTTTCCCACATTCTTTACCTCATAGCCCCCAGCAATGCAACATTTTTTAATAGGAAACATACTTCATAAAGGAAACTGGACAAGAGCACCACATAGTTGTGAACTTGACATCTCAACTGAATTAGGAATTACAGTGTTATGCAGTGTTCAGTTGCAGGTGTTCAAAGGGTCTGCATCCCTGAAGCAGTTTGACTGTGTATGCCAAAACAGTTACTCAGCTCGCAGAATGGCTACGGTTGGAAGGCACCTCTGGATGCCATCTGCTTCTGCTCCTCTGCTCAAACAGGAACACCTGGAGTTAATCCTCTTCTGTATCTCAGTTAAAAACAAATATTTTCTCTCATTTCCAATTACCACTGAAAAATGTCAGGTTTTAAATTATAAATTGTCTGTTAAGCTAAATACAACTAAGTATTCTTGATATAGTAATTCAGTATGGGTCTGGACCTGACATGCCATTTTGCAATTGTCAGGTAATCTCATAATTTTTTTCATCTCCCATAAAAAAGAAAATCAACTTCCTTTCTGTATTCTACTTTACCAACTTAGGAAAAAAAAATTAATATTTGCCAAACATGAAAAAAAATGTAGCAACAAACAAGGCGTAATATTAGACCATAGGAAACCAGATGATGCTTGAATCAATGTGTCTATAGCTGTAATTGTGATAGAACATTTCAAGTAAATGACAATGAAAAAAGAGTTGCACCAAAACACTTTTAAATTCACAAGTTTATTCCTTAAAAATATATCTCAACATTCTTTTTTAGAGATCCTAATTCTAAAACAAATGAGTTTATGGTTTAGGAAATACTCTCAAGTAAAATAAATACTTGTTTTCATCTCTTTACTATTACAAGCAATTTATATTCCTGAATAGAAATATAATAATATTTTTGAAATATAGAAATATTGTATAGAAATATGGAAATATAGAAATATTTTTGAACATATATTCCTACTAAGGAAAGAAACAGAAGTTTGTATGTATTTTCTCATATAACTTTAGGAGGAATAACTAATTGGCTATATCATAATAGAAAAAAAAAACAAAACCATGTTTTCAAATCTGTGAATAAATCCTCTGGAAGGCAAAAGAGACAGGACATATCTACAGGCATTTACCAGTTCAGTAAATGCATTTGCAGGTTATACTCTACATTTTCCCCTAGAATGACAGAGTTCCTGTTATTGTGGTATGTGTTGATATGCCTTAGATAAAGAGGATATCTAAGGGGTGCAGAAAGAACTTATCTGAAGATTAGCTTCCACAGTACATTTATACAATGATGCTACTGATGTGGACCATGGTTTTACTAATCAATTTAGTATCATCCTTGCAACTTCCAGGATCACAGGGAATGCCATTTTATTTTGATTGCCTCCCTATTTGACCTATGAAAAACAGGGATCGCATTTCCAATAGCTTAAATTGGATTCTACTTTGTAACCTACACTTTTTTTGTGTAAACCACATTACAGTATGTTTACAGCTAAATCATTATGCAATTAATAGGTATATAATTAGCTATATTATTTTAAGAACTTAATCATAAGATATGTATATGAAAATAAGCACACCAGAAATATTGTTGGTGTATATTGACTCTTTTCAAGTTCAAAAACCCAGAAAGCAAACTACCATGCAACATAATATGAAAGCACAGAACTATAAGACAAACAATTCAGAAACACAGAAATTAATTTGTCCTGTATTTCAAAATTTTAAAGACAGTTCTCTGAAAGACATTGTTTCTAAGCTGAAACATTTACTCTTTCTTCCTAGAACTTGCAATTCGCCACTCTCAGTCAAAATTTTACTGTTCAAATTGTTACTCCAATTTTGACTTCTGTGCTTGCACAATAAATACATTTCAAAATTGAAGAATGTTTGAGTACTTTTGGAAAAGAAAAAAAAAAACAACCAACAATTTAGGTTTTAATTAGAAGGAAGAGATCTGTTACTGTTTCCCTCTCCAACTCCCCCCTCCCTCCAAAAAAAAGATGTGTGATACTGGCTGATAATCATTCAGACATCAGCTACATCAA
Source organism: Bambusicola thoracicus (assembly GCA_002909625.1). NCBI lineage: Eukaryota > Metazoa > Chordata > Aves > Galliformes > Phasianidae > Bambusicola > Bambusicola thoracicus. Next base: position 1,770 of record PPHD01011296.1, on the reverse strand, counting down.
GAAAAGTAAAATTCAAGTGAAAATCAATGAAAAGTTGATCAGGTACTAATTAGCACCTTCAAAAATAATCAGATTTCATGGGCGTAAAAAGAATTAAGTTCTCTTAGTCTGTCTATGTATACGGAAGGAAAATTTACCACTTATGAGAAATGAATTAATTTCCTAAATACAAGTCTATTGTTACTTATTTTTGTATTATTTAAAAAATAAGAACTAAACAATACTTCAGATGTCTGTTAATGGTAATACAGGTAAAGAGGAATAAAATAACTTGAAAATTAAGAAAATGTATCAATGAAACCAGTTATTGATCTGGCAGTCCTATACCTATATCTTTATACTCCACTGATGCACAATGAAATTGTTCAAAACTATAAATCTCCTGTGATATTTTAACAGAATAAGCAGATCCCTCACAATAAACCAATAGTAACTCATTGGAAGCTTAAGGGGTAATAATTCAGACCATCATTTTTTACATTCTCTCAGTTGAAGTATTGAGAATGTTCAAGTAAAAAGCTTTCTAAAACATTGGTATGACCAGAACTAAAAACAGTGGTCAAACCAGGGAAATTTTCATTTCATTGTCCCATTTCTCATACTGAGTTTCTCGTAAGTTAAAGTACAAGCAGTTCACTGAATAGGACAAAATATGATAACTTAAACTCTGTAACAATAATTACAAATTATACTCTCCTAGACAAGAGCTCTACAAATCATTAATAGAGTAAAATGTCTTCTTCTTACGAAAAACAACTCCATAAAAATGAAAAAAAAAAAACCCTAAAAAAATCATTATGATTAATTATTTCCATGAAATTATTCCCAGTATTTGAAATCATCAAAAGAAATATTCTTCTGTATTATTACTCTAATTTTAGAACTGTAATTTGATTTTCTGTGATCATCTGTGCATTGCTCAGTCTGTTCATTTGTTCCCTGAGAAGAAATTATTCCATTTCAGCATGAAGCATTTATTTTCACTAGTAAAACAAGGTGACTTTTTCTGAAACAATCTAAATTAATCCTTTGAAAACTTCTGTAAATAAAATGAGATGAGATGAAAGTTCCAGAAACAGATAATGCAGGAGCCGTTCCTATGGCATTTCTACAAATTTTCTTTAATTTTTCTCTCAAGGATTTCATTTTTTACTCAGTTTTGTTTAAACACACAAACATGTCTAGTTAGATCTCTTCAGTGCTGATCCAAACAGAAAACAAGCATTAAACCATGACACTTACCTAAATAACTGTGAGCTGGTTTTTCTTCCACAACTTTGATTCTCCTTGCTCCTGCAGGTATCACCAAAGCTTCCACATAACCTGGACATGAGACCAAATATTCAAATGCATTGAGTTAAATAGAGCTCTATAGAAATGTACATCTTGAGTGTTTTTTTCATTTTATTTCTTCCCTCCTATTCCGTTTTTGAAATTTAGAAAGTTATAATTTGTGTAACAATGGCATGAAGGTCTTTAAAAAAAACATTATAGACATTAACAAATTATGCTACTGCGCCTTATATATAATATATATAGTGTGATACAAATTTCAAAAGTGTGGCCGAATAAAATATAGTGAGAATTAGAAAGGAGTAGACTGAGTCTAGGGCAGATGAAACCAAGTAACATAATGCTATTATCACATCAGGCAACGGCAAAAGAATTCTTATTTGACTCCACATGTAGAGACAAATATGATATCATTAAAAAAGAATTATAAAATCATCCAGCTATTTTCTTTTTTTCTTTTTTTTCTTTTTTTTTTTT
>PPHD01011295.1:4667-18927 GCA_002909625.1 Bambusicola thoracicus | reverse complement strand
GGAACAGGCTGCCCAGAGAGGTTGTGGATGCCCCGTCCCTGGAGGTGTTCAAGGCCAGGTTGGACGAGGCCCTGGGCAACCTGGTCTAGTAAATGGGGTGGTTGGTGGCCCTGCCCGGCAGGGGGGTTGGAGATTCATGATCCTTGAGGTCCCTTCCAAGCCAGGCCATTCTGTGATTCTGTGATTATCCATGTGATTGAGACATTGTCTTGGGTTTGGTATAGCATATTCTAAAGTGATGAAGTTTAGGAACATTTACATTACACAGTATTTACTGAAATTAAGGCAGTTGGCTAGCTAATACTTTGAAATAATGATAGGAATGAATAAAGGTTCTATAAATCAGCTGTTTGAGAAGTGCACCACACTTTGTCAGTAGATGTCGGAATGCAAAGATGAATATTGATTCTTTGACAGATGTTTTGAAATATGTATTTCTCAATTCGCTGTTAGCAGGAGGTGGGATGATCAAAATACTAGTTTTAAAGAGTGCAGCATTTGCATTTAAAACAAAAATATCAGTCCTGACATCTTAGAATCTCTTTTTTTTTTGTTTTGTTACTGGCAATAAACATCAATTATGCAAGCATCCCAAATCTACCTTGTCAGCATATCTCAATGGTTATTAGAAGGGATTATCTGTTCAAGAGTCTGTGTTAGTGCTTGGCACCCTCTGAGTTTGTGTTTCACTGGGAATTAAAATTCGTTCTGTTTCTGTGGCAAAGGAAATGTGTATTTTAACCACTAGATGGAGCCATTTTATTTGCATGTCAACATGCTTATTTACATAAGCTTAAAAAACTTTATTTTTTTGAAGTCTGCTCAGTCATTTTGTATTTAGAGTATGGCCTGTGGTTGCTTTATTATTTGATTGCAGATAAGACCAAATATTTTGTTCTTCCAATAGCAGTGTTAGGATTATACAGCAGGAAGACTATTCCACTTCTGTGGGTGTGTAAAAGAGTGAATGCTTGTGCTCTGTGAGCGTTGCATTTATCTTTGTAAATTACCCACTCTAACAAGAGTAGAGCCCTATAGGTTTTGTACACCTTGTGATACCTGGAGTAACATTTTGGAATATTGATCCATATTATTGGATCTCTCAGGCTGGATGCTTTTGTGACTTCTGAGCAGGAAGGGCACCTAGAACTGAGATTCTGTTTTTCCTACTCCAGTGCTTTAACTAAACTGACTCAAAACTATGCAGTGTAATGGTTGTCCTATTTAGGTATATTGGCACAAGTTGTCTTACTCATTTTGGCAGTGATAGAGTGCTCCACAGCCTTAAAAAAAGACCCTTGGCTTATTAGTTCTAGCTTGTCTCATTTTAGCAGAAACATTTTCAAATGTTATATTTGTTGCCTTGCCTCCTTTCTTCTTTCAGCAACCGCTTTTCTAAAATGTATGGTTTTCTTAGGGTTCGATTCTTTGACTCTGTTGGTGAAGTGACCAGTGTCTAACCTGCATTTATACTTAGCAGTGTCACCTGATAGGCCTTCAGTTTCCCCAGCTCTTTCAAGTCTTCTGTTCTGAATGCTCTTGTTGGTGAATGCAAGCTTGTATCAGAATGGTGTGGTGAGCGGGACTAGGGAAGTCATCCTGCCCCTGTACACAGCATGGGTGAGGCCTTACCTCGAGTACTGTGTTCAGTTTTGGGCATTTCAGTACAGAAAGGACATTGAGGTTCTGGAGCAGGTCCAGAGAAGGGCAACAAGGCTTGTGAAGGGCTTGGAGAATACGCTCTATGAGGAGAGACTGAAGGAACTGGGGCTGTTTAGTCTGGGGAAGAGGAGGCTGAGGGGAGACCTTGTTGGGCTCTTCCAATATCTGAAAAGTGCTTACAGTGAGGGTGGGGCTGGTCTCTTCTTACTGGTAACAGGTGACAGGATGAGGGGAAATGGCCTTGAGTTGCACCAGGGTAAGTTTAGGTTGGATTTCAGGAAACACTTTTTTGTAGAAAGCGTTGTTAAGTACTGGAATAGGCTCCCCAGGGTGGTGGTTAACACATGCTTGGATGTGTTTAAAAACTGTTTGGATGTGGTGCTCAGAGACATGATTTAATGGAGGGTTGTTAGAGTTAGGGTAGTACGGTTAGGTTGTGGTTGGACTTGATGATCTTCAAGGTCTTTTCCAACCTGAGCAATTCTATGACCAGAGCCTTATTAGCATCTTAGTTTCAAATTCTCTTATTGTATGGTATTTTGCAAGGTATAGGTATGTCTTCTTTTTCCCAGAATTCCTACTGTGAGGGATTTTGAAATTTCTTCTAACTCAGTGTTGGTGATTTTATGCTTCCTTTTTATTCCATCTCATTGAAAATTTGAATTTTCAACCAATGATGTAGAACAAGCACTAGTGTTTTTCATAAGCTGTAGTTGTGCTGAAAGACATCTAGACTTGTCTTACTGCCAGTATAGTTGTGCTGGAAGGCATCTAGACTTGTCTTACTGGCAGTATGGCTAGGACCAATACCAAAATGTTTCTAAACCTCAAAACAGGCTTGAAGGCTTTTATTAGTGAGAGTCTAAAGTAGAAGTTTCCAGTTACCAAACCACTGCCCTGCTGTAACAGAATTCCTGGTATTTGCCTCCAAACAAACTAGAGCTTACTGTGGGTAAGGCATGCAGACAGATACTGAAAAGTGGATGTGGGATTTACCTATGGAACCGTGTCTCTTATTCCACCGTCTGTATTGGGTTGGATTGGAATTCTACTGTTTGACCATCTATTTTACCCGCTGCTGCTGCTTCCCTCTGGTATAGCTGTAATACTGGGGATCTATATATGTAGAGTTCTGCTTTAAAGCAGGGAGAACTGGAGACTACCCTGAGAACCTGACTGAACAATTCAATTTTTTTTCCCTATCATCATTTTTCACTATGAGAACATATGTGCACTGAGAGCACGTGTATGGGCAGTATGTTTTGGAAGGCTATGTTTCCCTAAAGTGAAAGGTACAGATTATTTTTTTTCCTAGTCGTTTATGTGCTGGGCTGATTATTTTGTATTTTCCATGACTAATGTCTACTAAACATATGCTGGCTGTGTCTTGGCTTGAATCTGTTTTTGGGTGAGGAGTAAGACAGCTCAGTGGCTATAAATACTTGGGTTATGGTAAAGATAATGTTGGAGGTTTTGCCCTTCTAGAGAAAGCTGAGATTTTGTTTCAGCAAAAGTACCACTTCTTAATACCACGACTGTTTCATTAGCAGAGTAGAGTTATCGAGTGATGTGAGAATCTATAATCAGGCTGTCTTGAGGGTAAATGTCTGCTACCAAAGAACAGAAAGAAGTTAAAGTAAACTTGTATTACAGAGAAATTTCAGTGGAATCTCACTTGGTGTCTGTTTCTGGAGTGGGACAACTTCTCAAACCGAAGTTTCTGTTGCCTTGTGAAGACCTTCAGGCTGTTGTGTTCTGAATCTCAACAGTTATACTGAGCTGAAGCAGATATAATTTTTTTTCTTTCACACAAGGTTATGAGTGAGTGAGTACAGCTAATAAATTGTCTGTTGCTAACTGATCAGACTCAGTTTGTATGGCAGATGCTAACCTGCCTTCATGTTCAGAGTTATTTTCTGCTTCTGTTCTGTAACTTCAGTTAAAAAAAAGAATAAAAAATAGTTTCCTTCCTTACTGCCCTTCACATCTGTTTCAACTTCTAAATAACTACTAGTTTCAGCTCTGCTTTGGCTTGTTTAATTCTACCCCTGGGTGTCTGTATATCCCTCCTGTCTGCTTCCACCTTTCATACTCTGTTTTCACATTTGAACTGTTATAAGTTGCCTTTTCTTGCATGTTGTCCCATTTTCAGGCCTACACAACTTCCTGCAGGTTGAATTCTGCTCTCCTGTTCATCGCCTTCTCAGCCTGGCTTTCCTCAAGGGCCTGCATCCATCTGTTGTTGCACTCCAGCCATGTTAGCTGTTCCAGTGTTACTCTCTAATTCCAGTGAGGCTCTAACTCTGACTTCTAAGTCTGCTGATTACTTCCCATGCTGTGTGTGTTGGTGTGCAAGCACTTGAGATGGACGCTCAGTTATGCATCCATCACAGAGTGAATGAGTGCCTTTTCTGTTATGGATTCTTCCATGTCTTCACTGAAATCTGACAGCCTTTCTCTACTAAGCTCTATTCACACGATGGATGGCAAAGATGCTCTTGCCCCACTTCATCAGGTGGATCCTTGATCCTGAAAAGAAGCTGGCCATAGAAATAAAAGCTCTGTTGGAAATACCATGTGGATGCATACAGTCTGCCCTGAACCTTCTGCTTCTTTCTGGAAGGACTGAAAATGCCACCTGGGCCTTTTCACCCTTGCCTGTTGCCACTATTTATGCTAAATTTGCTCAACAATAATGATTTGTTTTTGTGGAAGCATTGCTAGTGACTATGTGGGTAAGTAGCAAAGGGTGGTACTATGAGAGCTGGATAAGCCTTGACAATCTTTCCAAAACATCCTAGATCCCAACATCCAGCAAGCAGCAGACCTGCAAGGACTTGCTGTTGATCTTTAACTGTGTGCATGGTGTTATTCCATACTGCAGTTACTTCATCTCTCACGCATGAGGCTTCTGCTATACCAGCCCCCAGGAGGGAGCACCTGCTGCTCCTTGCAGTGCAGTATCTGGACAGTGATATTCTCCTGATGGAGTTCTTAGGAATGTTTTCTGTGAGGAATGGTTGCTCCAGCTTATGGTAGGGATTTTGCCTTGCAGAGAGTTTTAGGCCTCTTTGGTATCTATGCCACATGGACTGCTTTGACATCTGATAGCTACCTCTGTTAGCTCAACCCTGGGAGATGATTTGTGCCTGTGCTGATGTTTTGAAACTAATGAACTTCACCATCTATTTCTGTTCATGAATATATATACATGTATGTGTGTGTGTGTGTATACCTCCACTGTACATAGAATCACATAATCATGAGGGTTGGAAAGGACCTCTGGAGATCATCTAGCCCAACCCACTTGCCAAAGCAGGTTCCCTGTAGCATATTGCACAGGAAAGCTCCCAGGCAGGTTTTGAGCATCTCCAGAGGAGACTCCACAGCCTCTCCAGGCAGGCTGTTCCACTCTGTCACTTTCACAGTAAAGAAGTTTTTCTCAGTTCTCACGGAACTTCCTCAGTTCCAGTTTGTCCCCATTGGCCCTTGTTCTGTCACTGGGCACTGCTGCAAAGAGCCTGGCCCCATCCGCTTGGCCCCCATTTGTTGGGTATTTATAAGTACTGATAAGATCCCCTCTCTGTCTCCTCTTCTCCTGGCTGAACAGTCCCAGGTCTCACAGCGGTTCCTCATAAGGAGCTTCTTCAGGCCTCTCATCATCTTTGTGGCTGTGTATGTATGGACTGAGAACAGGGCATTCTTTGGTTGTTATCTGAGAGCTCATTTAATTCTGTTAACAAGCTTCACATTTATTTATAGGTAAAATGAAGTTAATGTTCTGTTTTCCGGAAGATCTGGGAGCTGCTGTGGTTGCTGATATCTGTTGTAGGTGTTGTTGGGGCAAGTTGCTTCCGTGCTTCAGCCTTCCTAGTTGAAAAGTTAGGAAGCTTAAAGTCTATAGAGTTTATGAACCTTGAAAAACAAAGTAATGGAAGCATAATTAAGAGTGTAGTAGGAAGTACTGTGAATTTGTGAAATGGAAAGTGGTGTTGTGAAATTAAATGAAAGCTGTTCTGTAGGCCTGACTTCTTAAGCAGTTGTGATGTGTTAACCCTGTGAAGTTAAGGGCAGTTTCACAGGTTGAGGCATTTCAGGAGCTTGAGTTTCTCCACTGTGAACCTGAATGCAGAAAAAACAACCACCTGGTTTCCTGCAGGAACCTGATCTACTATGAACATTGATTTTCTGTCCTGGTTGTCTCTTCCGTATAGATTCTGTAGCAGTCATTCTTGCTTCCGTTACACTTGAAAGGATACTGCTACTTTTAATTTTGGTGTGTATTTTGCCAGTTATTATGTGGCTACATTGAAACTACCATCTCTATGATCCTTAGTATTTGCTTCACTTGGACACAACTGTAGCTTCTGAGAGATGTTCTCTCCCTAATCTGCCCGGCTGTGGTTTTCAGATACATTCTCTCAGGTTTCTTCTTCGTCTTTTCAGAGAGGTGGTATGTGTTTGCTTCGGGACTCAGATGGGATGTCTTTATGTAATCTCCAAAGGCTATTAAAATAAGCTTAAAAAGAGCAGCAGGAATGTTTTTTGTTAATATGAAGATGATGAATATGTTCATGATAGAAGAAATCTGTTGGACTGCAAGGTTACAAATTACCTTCTCAGTGCTGCTCTGGAACAAAGCACATTACGCATTTGTGGGTTGACTAATTCGTGAAGTCAAAGGACTGATTGCATGTTCTTTAATTAGCTTGCTGAACAATAAGGTGGGATTATTATTTAGACTATTACTAGATTTATTACTTCTTTGTTTCTCTTAAAAAAAAAAATTGAAAGATTATACTTAAACTGTTTGTTTTAGGGATAGTGTGTTTTGCATGGTTTTTTCCTCTTTGGCTTCTGCCTCACTATTGTGAGGATATACTACTGTGTAAGCGTGCGTTTATTTTGAGTGTAAGCATACGCGTTTCTTTAACATGTCAAACATATTTCGAGACAGACCGAGGGTACGAAAAAGGAAGTGAGAAACTTTGTAGTGAATAGCCACAGTTGGTGTTGCTGCTGATGGTAAGTTTCTTCGTTTTCTGTTTGTCAAATAACTACACTCCACCAGCCATGCATTTTAAAACTGTTTATATAAAAACAAACAGATAGCATCAGATGATTGTTATGACTCACTTAAGGAAGTGATAAAACACGAGAGCAGCAGCAGTCCTTTCCTTTTTCAACTTGATTTTATTAACATTGCGAGGCTTGCCTGCCATTGTCAGATACCAGAAAGGAATTTAAGCAAACGTGTATTTTTGTCATTAATATTTGGTTGATTTGCAAATAGTTACATAATGATAGGGTAGAGAGACATTTTTTTTCAGCTTAAATTAAGTGTTCAAAAGAGTTTCTGGAAAGCTACATTTTAAACACAAGGAAAATTATTAAAACTTCTCTGTTTCTTTTTGTGCAAATTCTTGAGCTTTCAAAACTGCCATTGTACACCTGTCAAAAAGAGGAAGAATGTCAGCCAGCTTTTTTTCCTTGCCATCAGTCTTGCCATCTAATTGCTGATGCTATATGAAGAGACTGCAATTTAAATTCTTTAAAAATGTAACCAGTTTCAATTTGGTGTACTTGTTTTGTAATGCACCCTGCCATGTTAGTTTTATTTTTACTGTAATATATAACAGTATATGTGCATATGGAAAGGATAGATACTCTTGCTTTGTGTTCAGATATGTCCCGATAGTGCTTCAGCTGAAGATCAGTTTATTCAGAAGTTGAGAGCATTTTTCTTTAAAGTTACTTGTATAACCATTGATTTAAACTATGTGAAATTGCAGATTCAGGCCTTCAGAACAGTGGACCCAAAAAAAGTTTAAACATCTGATCTCCAAGAAAGAGAACAAATAAAATATTGGTTGAATGCGAGCTTAAAGTATTACTTTTTTATGGTGTAACACCATGCCCAAGTGATTTTCAACCATTTGTTTGGCGTGCTTAAATTTACTTAAATCTGGGATCCATTTATAGACAATTAAATTTCAAGGTTTTGTAACTCAACTTTTTTATAATGCATACTTGTTTAGTAGATAGCCAGTTGGTTTGCAGTTGGCAAATAAGATGGCAATATTTGACTGGATGTTGACAAATGGTGCTAGTCTGGGGTTTTTAGTTCTTGAGCATGAGTAAGTTACTTCTGCTGTGAAGTAGACACAAGTGAAAGGCAAAATATAAACAAGAAGCCGAAGAAACTTGATATGCCTCAAACTAAAGAAAATATATACTACTTGTATGCTGAGTTTTGATTGCATGGAATAGGCTCAAAATCTATTAGACATCTCAAATTGACTGCTACTAATTGTGCTTTTCCTTATAGTTCTCTGACTTAAAGCAAGCCAAAACAAGATTTTCCCATCTACTCAATGAGAATAATGTCAATTTTGAGGATATCTTAATAAGTGAATCCCATATCCCAGTTACAAGGGCATAGTGAAGATGAAAAGCTTTGAATGGTTACATGAAAAAATTTATGTGTAAATTATAGTCAGTCTGTACTAATTCTAAATGTATTAATATATAGTTAGTGATATCTGCTATAATATGGTTGTTTATGGTTCTGTTAGTGAGTAGTAGCAAAACGGTTGAGCGACTTCTTTCTTTGCATTGAGGTACAACTCAGTGCTGAACCCTCAGTCCAGTAGTGGCAGCCTTGCTGGAAAGATGCAATTGCCAGTCTGGGCTCTCTGAGATCTCTTGGCTATGTGAACTGTTTTCTCTGTGTTAGCTAGTCTGTACCAGGCTAGTTGTTACGTATATGATTGAGTTGGGCCTGTACATCTTAAAATAGAGGAAAAGTACCAGTTGTGGAGACTATGTAAGGTGAGAATTTGTATACTAACAGTAGCTATAAAACCAGGTGGGCTTCTTCCAGATTATATGGTTCTTCCGTGTGTACAAGGCATGAATGTTTACCTGCTTGTCTGTATCAAGTAGCTCTGTGGTTGTTCCTTGTAGGGGAGAGGGTGGAGAGTAGATCAAGACTTCAAAATTATATAGTGAAGATTAATGCACTCACAGGTATTCAACTTATTGACAAGAAGCTTATTTTTTTTTTGCCAGTTGCCCTTGGAAAAGGTCTGTAAGGTATTGATAACCACTGGTTAAGTGGTTCAGGTCAAGTGCTGCAGTCTGATCTGTTGCCATAAGAGGCTACTGCAATTAGGGGTAAGTCACAAGTGTCACTTCCAAGTGCTGGGAGAGGCCAAAGCCAGAGTGAACTTGTTGGCAGCAGAGGCACCAGGGAACCAGGCAAAAGTGTACCTGTTTTCAGAAATGGCTGCTGGAGAAGGATGTCACTGTCTCTAGACCTAAGTTTGTTTTAGATGCTGTAGAGGTGGCAAGAGATCTGAACAACAGCGGTGCAGGCATCAGAGCTGGGAAATGTGCTGTGGATGCTGCAGGGAGCCCAAGCTGGGTTCTGGCTGGGAAAGGCAGCGGAGCTGAGTGCATTGGGAAGTGACAGAAGGGATGTCTGTATTTGTATTCATGCTTGTTTCAAGAAGTGTGATGTATGTGTACAGCGTGCGTAAGTTTTCACCTAAGAATAAATAACACATAGTTCCAAGATGAGGTATTGGGTCTTGTGACTTTTGCATTGGTACTATTTGTTTTGAAGCCTTGAGGGTCAAGATGATTTGTGGTGATACGGTACAAGAATGTGAATATTAAGGCAATGTTATGGTATGGAAAACCTGTTTCTTGCTTCAGTTGTTTGGCAGTATAAAATGGGCTTGGGGTGAAGATGGGAGAAACTGCCTTTCTTGTCTCAAGTGTCACTACAAAAATACAAATATCAAATGTTTTTTTTTATTATGCAAGTCTACTGTTTTGCTAACAGATTACTGGTTGTTCTGGGCTCCCAAATGCAGAAAAGACAGGGGTCTCCTGGGAAGAGTCCAGCAGAGGGCCATGAAGATGATAAAGGGCCTGGAGTACCTCCCTTATGAGGAAAGGCTGAGCTCCCTGGGTCTGTTCAGCCTTGAGAAAGGAAGACTCAGAGGGGATCTGATCAATGTGGTTGAGTCACCATCCGTGGAAGTGTTTAAGAGCCGTTTGGACGTGGTGCTCAGGGACATGATTTAGCAGAGGGTAGTTAGGGTACTGTGGTTAGGCTGCGGTTGGACTTGATGATCCTTGGAGTCCCTTCCAACCTGAGTAATTCTATGATTCTATGAATGTCTGTACATATCTTAGGTGCTGGTGGCAAAGGGACAAGGTCAGACTGTTCAGCGGTGTGTAGTGATAGGACAAGGGGAAATGGCCACAAACTGGAGCATAGGAAGTTCTGCACAGATGTGTGTAAGAACTTCTTCACAGTGAGGGTGACAGAGCACTAGAACAGGTTACCCAGAGAGGTTGTGGAGTCTCCTTCCCTGGAGATATTCAATATTCGCGTGGATGCCTACCTGTGCAACCTGGTCTAGGGAGCCTGCTTTGGCAGCGAGGTTGGACTCAATGATCTCTAGAGGTCCCTTTCAGTCCCTGCAATTCTGTGATTCTGAGATAAACTTCTTCTGAATCTGGTAGTATTCCTGAAGCGAAGTACAGGGGGGAATACAAGGGAATGAATTAAGGAACTGCTTTCAATCTCCTGTTGCTTACGTGGGAACCATTAAAATAAGATAATGATCAAGGAAGGGACTTGTGAAAAGTGGTATCAGGTGATGGAGAGCTTATGTGTGTCCCTCTGTGGCCCTTCATGGCCAGGGTGCTTCTCAAGAGTTCCATGGGAAATTCACATGTAACAGCTAGGAGCAGAGGTAAGTTTTTGAGTATGCCTCTGCAAGGGATATTTTCTTACTTTACTGTTTATTGGTTTCTAGCTTTGGCATAAAATATCTAATGCTTTTCTTTGTTAGAAGAAACTTTGGCTTTTACCCATAACCTGATCTGTTGACAGATGGCCTCAGAGGAATTAGATTGTCACTGAGTGTACTGTTCCGTGGGAGCGTTGAGTCTGTATGCAGCAATGTGGAAAGAGTCCTATGGAATGTCTCCCTAGAAAATGGTTTGGGACTCTGAAGAAATTGGTGTTTTCTCCACATACCTTCAAGGATCGATGGTGATTTGTGTTGCAGCAGTGGAGAGTTTCCGTTGGTGGCTGCAGACAAGTGCCCCTCTGTTTAACTTGGAAAGAGGGTGTTTGCAGCTCTACTTTAGGTGTTGCATACAGCTTTGTATATATCTAAACACTGAGTTCTTTCAAGCTGTATAGTATTACCGTGTTGCTCTGCTGGTTCACTTTGACATGGGTTACTAAGGTAGTAGTGAAGTGCCTGCTTTATTTCCTTAGTAACTGGACAGAATGTCAGTGGTTTATGGGCTGGTTTGGCCCAGTTCTAGTGGGGCAGGCCCGGGACTAGTGGGGCAGAGGGATCTGCGGATGTGTGCCTCTGGAAAGTGGAAATGGGACCCTGAATAATTAAAAACTGCAGCAACAGTCTGAGGAGAAACAAACTAATTTACTGAATGTGGTATCAGAATGCAAGATAACATGTTATAATACAGTATAATTAGAATTGAAGCTAATAAATAAAATGCAGTGAGAGAAAGTGTCCAAAAAAGCTGAAGGCTTTACATTGATGGCGTGCGGTCCGGATGAGCAGCAGTGAGAGAGCCTGGTGGTTGAAAAGAGTGAGGTCAGGTGACCTACCAGGGCCTTATATGTACTCCCCCTGAGCAAGAATGATAACAGAACAGCCAACAGTCTTCTGGGGAATGTAGTTCTTCTCTTCCGGACAGGTGCCCAGAACTGGAGCATTAACTCTTTAACTCCCAGTGCACTATATGATGTAATGATGTGGAATACCAGTAACCAAAAATCATAAAACCATGACGACAGACCCACGGCAGCTTTCCAGTGGCCCAATTTTAAAGATAGAAATGAAAACTGAACTGTAAATGATCTCCTGGATGTAAACTTTTCATCTTTTTTAAAGTTTTGTTTTTCCCTGGCTATCTGTATTACTGAAGAAAGCGTTTCTAAACCCCTTTGATCCCAATAAATGACTTTTGTTAGGAGAAATATCAGAAATTTATGAAAAGAATCCTGTTTTCCATTTGTCTTTAGTATGCATAGCAGTCATGCATTGTGGCAGTTGTCATTGGTGAAGTTCTAAACTTGCATCACCAGTGTGGACACACATTTTGCAACAATCTCTGCGCTTTGTATCATAACCTGATAGTTTAAATCAATCCAAGATGCAGGAAATCTAAACCTGAAAATGGACAGTTAGTTGGAAGTCCAACAAAAAGGTACTCTCTAAAAGAGCTCACGTCATCCTAAAGCAGCAAAGCTTTAGCATTAATTATGGGACTCTACAAAATAGGAAAGCTGTTCTTTGTTAGTGTCCTCCACTGATCACGTAAGCTAACATTAAACTTACTAGTAGTGTGCTGTTTGACAGAAGTCTTATTAATGGAGATAATGTTTCTTCGGAGTTGCTCAGAGACTAGATATAATGGAACAGTGCCAGATTTACTTGCTTTAAACTGAATAATTGGATGTGTTCCTGTAACAGGGACCCTGCAAGAGGGACAGAGCAATGAGTTAGTATTCTTTTCAACACAGAAGGGGCCACCCAGAGTATAGCTACCGCAGAACTGAGAAGTCTGGAGCGTAGCAGTTTGTCTTCCCTTCCAGCTGAGGGTTGGTTTTAAATGCTGATTACTTAATTAATACTTTCCTTTTTTTTTTTTTTTTTTTTTTTTGAGTTTGTTTGTTACTGTAGTAGAGAGAGCCTGTACTTCAAGGCTTGCTCACAGTATGTTTGTAAAGTGGTCTCTAATGGACAAGTGTAGAATGGGAGAGTTATGTTCTTCTCAGATTATGTGTTAGTATCATGCAGATATGAATTGTAACTCCTTTGATTGCTGCCCTCTTTCAGTGGCTTTTTCATCACCTCAGCGTTCAGCCTTCACACTCCTTGATAGAGATTCTGAGTGCTTGTGTGTCACAATTTTATTTGTGAGTAATGAAACTACACATAAGTGGAGGCTTCTGGATTTGATCTCTTTAGAGAATTCTGAGAATCAGCTGTGGATTTTGTTTTCTTTAGAAGTGTTGATATAATTTTGTTCTGTAGTTTCATAAAGTTTCATTAAAAACTGCTTGGAGAGAGGATATTTTGTGTTGTCTTTGTTGCTTTTGGTCCATAAAATCTTGGTGACAAAGATAAGAACTGAGAAAGTATATTTGAGTCAGTGCTTTAGAATGGATATAAAAGGTTAAGGATACTTGATTTTTTTAGCAGTGTAAGCATAGATGTGTTTCCTGTATTTGTGTTTTCTATCAAATGCATTGTTTGATAAGTGTCTTGATAAGCTTCTGGACTAGTCAGGTTAATTTGCAACATCTAGAAAATATTTGAGTAGTTAACTGGATTTTTTTGTTCTTTGTTTGAGTAAGCTTTGCTGTGGAATATAATACTGCTTTAAAATGCCAATAAGGATGTAGGGCTATGAAAGTAGGCAAATGATTATTTAAAGAAAAAGGAAAGGGGTGAGTTCCAGGAAATTTCTGAACTCTCTTCCACCCTCTTCCTCCACCCTTCTTGTTATAAACAATCTGTGAGTTCTGCTAATGGCATCTTCTAAACCTGCATATCTATCTTTGTCTCCTAATGCTACTTAATACTTTCAGAGCTTTTAGCCATGTGGGTTTACTTTCTAAATTCAAACTAAGACCCAGACTAGAAGCATTGCTGACGCTGTGATTCTCAGAGTCTGGCATTGTGGTACCAATAACTCCATTGTTGAATGCATTAGTGATGATGCTGATTAGGAGAGCATATGTGTGTATGAATGTGTACAAGCTGCTAATAACATTACATGCTATAAAAAGTATATATCCATTTATCTTATGGGATTAATCAGAAATTGAAGCAGGCTTCGAATACACGTATTGTTCTTTATATTCCTTTTTTAGTGATACATCTGCTAATATTGAGATTTTTTTTTTTCTGATGCTGAAGTAAGAAAACACTGACATTCCTAAGAGAGGTCTTTTAGAAACCTGTCCATGAGGAGATCCTGTAAATGGTTCTTCGAGTCAGAGTATGAAATCTACTGCTTTTATTTAAATGAATTGCATCCCAGACAAGAGCTCTGAAATAAGCGTTAAGATCACCAAAAGCTGTGATGTTGTATTTCCCAAAGTATCCAATTTTCTTCAAGGGTGATTAAAATTTCAGTAAGAAGGTACCGTTTTCTACTACAGGTGAGTGCCACGTTGCCATTAAGATTCAACATCATTTGATTAAGGCTACTTAATCAACTTACGCAACGTAAGATTGTATTAAAAAAATAGAGTAGGAAGTTGCTTATAGTATAGTTATAATCTAGGCAAATGAAAACATTATCATTGTAGACATGGAGATTTGCCTAGAGGGCAGGAATATTCAAACTTTTTCTGTTTAAATATTTCTCTATGTGTTGTTTTTTTGCTTTAGGTGGGAAGGTTGCAGTATTTTTATTCTTAACTGCTGTTTCTCATATATCTCAAATTTCATTTCATATAACTCATTTAATAAAAGTGAAGATGTCTCTGTAAATACCCTTAATACCCTCCCCCCAAGACCCCCCCCCA
>PPHD01011294.1:8654-18928 GCA_002909625.1 Bambusicola thoracicus | reverse complement strand
AAGAATACATACCTTCACACATTTTTGGAGGCAATACTGCCAGTAATTCATAAAGTTTGTGTCTGTAAACTGTTGATGATGTTTTTAAAGAATTTCCGTAAGACTTAGAGATTGAAGAAAGCCTTAAAACATAAAAAGTGCATTAGAGATGTTTAAGAGTTCAAGAATTATTAAGTCTGGTTCTGTTTGTACCAGAATCTACTAAATAATTTCTATATGTGTTATAAATACTGTTTTGATTTGCAGTAGCAATAGCAGAAGCTAAACAATTTCACATCATCTGAGAGAACCTCTTAGTCAACATTTCCTTTCTTTTTCTTCAAATTTAATACTAGAGAAATAAATAGGGTTTTCTATTGTCCTTGATTGTACTTGTATTTATTACAGCTAACTTTTTGCAGATGTATCTGCAAGGTAGAGCATAGCAAGGTAGAGTTTAGCGCATTAAATCACTACTTACTCTGACATAAGGCAAAAGTTAAAATACGAAATCCTTTCCAGTTTATCTGTCAATGTAAATATAAAACAAAACTACCTATAAATCTTTTTGTCCCAGTGTATTATCATATTAAAAAAAATGACCATGTATACAAACGAATGTGCAAGTTTGATTTAAAAAAAAGAAGCAGAAAAAAGGCATTAATTTAATAAAAGGACATAATATCTTCTTCCCTTAATTTCTTTATACAATACTGGAATCTGCAATATCCATTATTATGTCAGCTAAAGCCGCAATACTGCTAAATCCTACGCTCTAATTTTTGTGCTTCGAAAAGAAAGTTCTTTAGAAAGCACATCAAATGAAATCCAAGAGAATTCCTCTGTAGCTTTTCAAAATCAGAATCTCATTTAACAGGTTGATACACTTACTGTGTCAGTAAATCAACAGCACTTGGGAGAGGAGGAAGAAGTCTCTGAAGAACTTCATCTGTAAGAAGACCAGCACAGTGGGAAACGAAGCTTCTGATTGCTAAAAAAGGAAATAGAATTTAATTAAAGTGAGATACATAGGAAAAAAAATTGCATAATTACATCACTTAAAATTTTTTGCTTTTTGCTATGGATTGAATTGTGGGATAAAACTCACATGATAATAATAACAATAAAGAAAAAAAAATTAAGGGAGAAGTATGATGACTGGATTGCCTACTGCTTACATTGCTACTTTTCTCTTTAAATTTCACTTAATGACTATGCTTTAAGAAACAGCTAACATGTACCTAAGTATTTATTATCTACAGAAAATTAAATTTGAATTACTATTTCAAGAGGTACCTAAAAATATACAGCATAAAAGACCTATTTCCACAATAAACAAGTACTAAAATGTTAATTTTATTTTACAAGTAATCTAATTAATGTTCAATTCCACGTTTTCTGACAAATTTTAACAGTAAAAGAAAGGGGATTGCTACACTATAGAACACACTTCTGCTTTGCATAGGACTCTATAGTACTTCAGAATTTACGACTGCAACACATTAAGTACTTCATGAGCAGTGAAACAGTGTATTAGAAACCCAAATTCCCAATATTTCACAACAAAAAAAAAATGCAGCCTACCAGACAGTAGCCAAAATGTAATTTTTACCCGAGTCTTCCCATTCTGGCAAATCTGTTAGACTGATAGACTAAATCTATTTTACAGCAAGTGAGCTGTTAGGAAGTAGAACTGGTTGTTCACTAAATGTAATAATGTGAAGACAACAGAACATATCCTGGTTTGGGTCCTCAGATGTTACTGTGATATGCATGCTAAGGAAGAGAGGCAGTCCTGATATCATTTGCAGCTTGGTCAACTGAATTGAAGAACATGAGCAAAAACACTCTACCAGCAATATGTTTTTTTGTTTGTTTTTACAATTATGAAACACACATGGAATCATAAAATCATCAAGGTTGGAAAAGACTCCAAGCATAACCATCCACCTATCACCAATATTTCCCACTAAACCATGTTCCTTGGTACATCTCTGCATTTCTTAAACACCTCCAGTGACGGTGACCCCACCACCTCCCTGGGCAGCCCGTTCCAGCACCTGATCATTCTTTTAGGAGAAGTTTTCCCTAATGTCCAGCCTGAATCTCCCCAAGCACAACTCGAGGCCATTCCCTCTTGTCCTGTCACTAGTTACATGGGAGAAGAGACCAACTCCCATCTCGCCACAACCTCCCTTCAGGTAGTTGTAGAGAGAATACACAGATATGCATAGGTAAATACATGTGCACACACACACACAAGCTTGTAATGCTGGGAGACAAACGCATCCCCTACCACCCAGTGGGGGAAAAAAAAAAGTAATACGGAGTATTTTTGACCTTTCAGAAGGAAAAGCAAATTGCAAGTCCAACTGTGAAGAATGCTACATTCAACTTACCACAGAGAGCACCAGCACGGCCTTCCAGAGTTACCTGCCATGTAAATGAATCTCCTCGTGTCTTCTCAGTTTCTAGGTCTTTAGGAGATGATGGAAAGACACACTTCCACAGTAAAAGTATTCGTGGAAGGTGGTACTGGACAACTGCAGGACCTGTAGGTATTGACAGCTGTTATGCCAATGTGAAGACTCAAAAAAAAATCCTAATGCTCTCTTTGGTTCTTTTCACTATGTTCACAAAATCATTACAGCTGAAAACACATCTTTATGCTATTTTCCCAGCCTACTCATACTTCATACCTGGGAAATTTACCTGATATTCCATGTTCATACAACTACACACACACCGACCCATTTATTAGTAGGTCATCAACTATGACTTTTGTCTTGCTAAGCACAGACTGTGTGGATCACCAGTATGAAAGAGACGTAGTATGCAATAGCAATGTTCAGAAAAGCTAACATTTGTTATAGGTTAATATACGAAGTGTGTTTTCTTTAATCCCAGAGAGCCCTGGGAGCTGTTAGACAGAAATAATAGCTGAAAACAGGTGACTGAAAAAACATGCACAAAACTGACAACATACTCTAGAATCAGAAACCTGATCACTGATCAGAAAGTACAGTAAAGAATCATAGAATGACCTGGGTTGAAAAGGACCATAATAATCATCGAGTTTCAACCCCCCTGCTATGTGCAGGGTCACCAACCACTAGACCAGGGTGCCCAGAGCCACATTCAGCCTGGCCTTGAAAAAGAAACAGTTGCTGCCTTTTGAACATTGTTTCCAATGATCTAATAATAAATTTGAAACTAACAGCCTTATTACATAGAACAGCTTAGAAGTTAAGTAAAATTGTACACAGCTATTACCTAATGTCATGAGGGCTGCTATTAACAGCCATCCAGCCTGTGTTCGCTGCACTGAAAGGCGACTGTTCTGAGAAGCAGAGCACAACAAATCTTCTGCTACAGTCATGATTACCTTCAAAGTTAAAGAGGGAAAAAAAGAGCATCAGCATCCTAGCAAATATCAGATGTTTTTTCCAATTGCATTTGCTCCAGTACTTATTTCACCTTCTCCATATTGAAGATCATCTTCCTCTCACACTTAGGCTTATGAAGCTGCAATGACTGACTGCAGTACTAGACTAGGATGGCTTCAACAGGTGCTGTGGGGAGCCAGGCATGTTACCTAGCTTCTTTTTGTCCCTTCTACCAGTAGTGAAATAAGAGCTGACAACTCTGACACAAATATGCATGGGAAGGATGAAAGTGTTCTGATATTCTACTCATGCCCCTATGTAGGAAAAAAAGCAGAGTGAGACATATGAGCTTAGAAGAAGAGGAGTAAAATGCCTTTTTTTTTTTTTTTTTTTTTTTTTAATATGTCCTGACAGTACTCAATTCAACAAATAAACAAGCAGGATAGCAGGGCATGCTAAGATATAAATCAATCCTGTCTCAGCTTTTCCACAATAACTGCACGTGATCTCTAACATGCAAAATGCAAGGTGATAATCTGCACCTGTTAACAGAACACAAGCCACCTAGAACTTACATTGAAGATTATACATAGTGTCCATGGACAACTGCCCACAGTATGGCTAAAGCCTGTAAAAGTATTCTGCAAATGATTGGCTTCATATTATACCTTATACACTTTTTAACACTTAAGAAATATGTATTTCTTTCTTATTACATTATATTTGATTGCCAAAACAAACTGTTTACAAATTAGTATTACTAATAAGAAATATTATTATCAGTATTATCATTAAAAGCCTCAGTATGGACAATAGCCCTCTACAGTTTATTTGCACGCTTACAAAGCCTTGAAAGTTTGCACATGAAAGGTGGCTTCATGAATATTTTCAATTTGTACACGTGCAGGATTTCATATTAACATAATGTAAAATATTACTTTTTTCAATAGTGCTATTGGTTGTAAATGAATAAATCTATTTTAATAGATTTTGATAGGTTTATAGTATTTGATTCTAGTTAAAAGAAGTGCCCTTGCTAAATCATACCAATAAAAGTGACTAATCATTTACAATATTCAAATTATCCGATAAAGAAGCATCCTAGAAAGGATTTCTAATGATTTCTAACTATTTTTCTCTTCATGTACTAATACATATTTCTGAAGGATTTTTTGAAGTTCCAGCATTAGTACAGAATGTTATGTATAAACCCACTGATTATTTCCTTGCTATGAATAGGTTCTACAAGTATCTCTAACCACTCTATCAAAGGAAAAATTAACTTAAAACAGCTTGTGTACAGGTCACTGCTGTCTACATTTGGCATTTCCTTTTCAAAACTGCTCTGTTTAACACTGCTCTCTTTCAGTTCCTCAGAAGAGTTAGTCTGGAATCTGGCAGTGCTCCTATAAAAGGATGGAGAAGGGCTTCTGTCAGCTCTTCTGTTCTCCCTCCCTGCCAGCTTAGTACAAAATACTAATGTTTCTCCCACACTTTGCTTTGCTTTCCCATACCTGCAATTGGCACTACTTGATTCTCTCCTACTTCTCTAAAGGAAAGCTTTGTAAATTACTAAGTTTCCCCATCAAATAGATACTGTAGCTCTGTTTAGGTGTATAGTACTGAATAGTACTTTCCCGTACAAGCAGGCAAACAACACTCATTTTGTTCTCTCCACTTGAAAGAGAACACCCCTGGTGAGTCTATCACTAGGAAAAGTTTTTAAAAGCTAAAGAAAAAGGACTGCTTTTTTTTATTATTATTATTAAATATAAGTTGTTTCATCAGCAGTTGATACACTGAATGTTGATAACTGTAGCTAGCAATGTCTGTTAAGGAGTGGTGTGGAATTGCCAGAGCTCTGCAACACTGGGCAGGTGGCCTGGAGTCACTGCAAGAATGATTTTGTGCTCATCTATTAAAGCATTCCGTTCATTTCGCAGAGGTGTAATAATACCAAAATCCACAGCCCTTTCATCAAAGTGTGCCACTCCTGAAAACTTCCCATCAGAGCCAATGGACATTAGGGAAGAAGTGAGAAGGTAAAGCTTCTGCATTTTGCAGAAAATTAGCATGTACTGCTGATATTTGTGCTGCACCATGTTTGTCCAACTGTGAGCAACTGTGCATACAGTACTTATTGAGATGGAAACAGCTTCTTCTCCCAGCCTTCATTTCTCTATCTGGATATACCCCAAACTTCAGAGCACAGCATATCCTATCCATGCCAACAGAGAGATTAGCAAAACTATCTTAGCCTATGCAACAAACTGATCTCTGTTAAATTCTATGAGGGAATAAGAAAGTGTGTATCAGTCAGACTTGATGTAAAATGGTTGGATTTAACTAAGCATTTTCAAGATAAAGCAGAATTATAGTTATTGGTGAAATGACTGACTCAAGTGAACACTGCAGGGTCATTGTTGGGACTGGAAAATATTGCTTTGGCTTAATCTATGTTTGAATGAGCTTTCTTCCAGGAAATTTACTTCTAACATTGCAGCAAGCAGTAGGACTTGCTTGTTTACTTAAATCTTTTATTAAAAGAAAAATCTCTTCCTTTGGTGAAGTCTGATACATTTCAGCACTTCTTCAGCGGACCATTTTCTTGAGTAAAAGAAGAAAAAAATGACAACTTTCTAATTTAGCCCAACTACAGGATTACAGAAGATTTTGTCTTCTGAAAATAATTTTGTTATAAATTCTGAAAAACTTAACTCCACTCGAGAAATGTTTTCTTTGGGTAAAATGCTTTTTTTTTGGAGCTGTTAAATTTAAGTCTTCACAGACCCAGAGAATTGACCTCTATCTAAAAATACGGTAGAAATATGTAACAATCTCCTCCACTACAAAAAAATATCAGTGTGAATGGTTAATAAAATCACAAATGAGCCATCCCACAAAACTCAAAATCATGGTACATTTGAGAAAAGTGCTTGCTTTTTCATGATTATGTTCTGAAATCCCCTTCTTGTAGAAAGAAAGTACCACATCAGTATCTTGGGTCTTCTGATCACGTGATGAAGAACACACGTAAATATTGCTGCACATCAAATAATTGGCTAAAATTCAGATCATACCTTCCCTTTTCCATGTGGAATTCCCAGAGGACAGTGTTTTACAGCACCCAGTAAAGCAGCAATAGCAAAACTGAAGCCAGTTACTGCTTCTGGGGAGGATTTCAATGCATTCAGACGTTCAATGCAACGATTCAACAGTAGAGACACGTAGGAGGGCAACGCTATTGCAATACAGCGTAAACACCAAGCTGCTGTTAGTCTAACTGGAACGCTGGGATGAAGGATGACAGAAATTACTGCGTCCAGAACTCCTGAAAAATGAAATGCATGAACACATTTAAGAAGTTGACAAGCAGGCAATCTCTAAGATGATATCAACAAGCAAAACATATATGGAATTATCAAGTACCTAATTTCTGTACTTCTCTTTTAAAAGCACTAGTGATTTTATCACAGAATATTTGTCATCAAATTTTAAAACAAAAATTCTTTGAAGAAAATACTACCTTGAAAAGTAATAGGGTGAAAAATCCCTAAAATATCATGTGGTTATTCACCAACATGAATTAAAAACTCCGTAATCATTCTCAAGGAATGCATTCATGGAAAAAAGACACCCACACGAACCTATCCAGAAGAAAACATTCTCACTGCAAGCAAGAAAAGTAGATGAAGACACTCATCTTGATCAAATTGACTTAGTTTAAATACAATTCTTAATGAAGTTAAATTTGATACTAATCTTTTTTCCCCATCTTTTATTTCTTATTTTTAAATGAACATAATAGTGCAGACAAGAGATAATATGGACCTCCTAGAGCAAGGCCTGAAAATTTCATATGACATGCAAAAAGTCAACTTCTCTTCCTTTTTTTTTTTTTTAGAAGAAACAGAAAGTCCAGAATTACAGAGGTCCAGGTGAAGAGACTGCATGCTACAAACTGCACACATTGACTACTTCCCATGCCAATGAACTTTAAGGAGTTAACAGTCCAGTCACAAGCAATCATAGAAGATCATAGTAAACATACCTGTACTGGAGTCCTGTAGTAATGGTGCTGCTGTAGTTCCTAAGCCATGGATGAGACTTCCAAGTTCTTGAAGCGCACACACAAGCACATGCTGACTTGCTGTTACATCTGTTGTACTAATTCGTGTCTCCAAGTTGCTGTCACTCACTGAAGCATCTAATAACAACATAGGAAGAACCCCATGAAATTGCTACCGTAAACAAAACAAAGTGATCAGATAAAGAGTTTTGCTATGGTAGTTTGCCTGTGTTACTAAATGAACTTTTATCATTACCATTTTTAATCATTGATCAAATTGTTTTCATAAAGGTTTACTTTCATTAAGGCAAGTATATTTCTACCACTTAAATGTCTGTGAGGGCATTTGGAAAGACAAAATGGAAAAAAAAACAAACTGCTCATCTGAATTGGTGAGAACAGTGGCTAATAAGAAGCATGCTATTCCCAGTCTTCTCAAACATGACTTTAAGAGGTCATGCTTCAACAAGGAACGAATATAACCTGTCAGATTATACACATAGTAGAAAAAAAAAATCACAGGAAAGAGAAAGAGCAGAAGAGTGAATGAGGAATGAGGGGAAGATGGGGAGAATGAGACTAGACAATAACAGGAGGAAATAAAGACAGGAAAAAAAATGTTTACTTATTTTGTTTCCTAATTTCACCTTTTGAGACACAAATTATCATGTCAGTTTAGACATTTATCGTTTAGATACATAAATAGAACACAGTATGCAGCAGTATAGTATCCTCTTTCATCCCCCCAGCATGGATGATGGTGGGAGATCAGCAGTTTGCTTGGAAGCTATGTACCTGACTACCTGTTTTCTTCAGGAGAAATACTCCTTTTTACAATTAGGAAAAACATCAGTAGTGTCATATGTTATGAACAGGAAAGCAGAATGTGGATAGATGTGTATCAACTGTCAACTGTCATTTTACAATACTGTCTGTGTTTCATTCCTGCACACATTTATTATACTGTTATATTAGTAAGTGGTTAAAGTGATTTCGCGAGGGAGTGAGTAACTAAAGTAAAAGCAGAAAACATTAATATCTACACACACGCAAACAAACAAACAAAAAACAAACAAAAAAAAAAACCAGCCAAGTTAAAAACAAAGCACACTGTCAAAAGCCTTCTAAATTATTATGGTAATACATCAACACTAGATGTTATATTTCTGTTTCTGGATTAGGAAGTTAGACAACCACTTCAAGAAAAAACAGAGGCCCAAATGGATAATCTTGTTAGATCCATACCCACAACTTTCTTCAGTTTCCAGATGGCCTGACAAATCTCCTTGGCAGCTGCAATTTGAGCTTTTTCCCCAAGAAGGCCTCCTACTGTAGCTCGAAGGATAAATGAAACACAGCAGCGACAGCCGACAGCATCCATCTGATTCTGAATAGCCTTAGGGTGAGACTGAGAAACAAGATCTAGTATATGGGAAAGGAAGGCAGAGAAGTTCCTTTCAAGCCACTGTCCTCCTAACACAGAGGCAAATACCACATACGCCTGGAAAAGATTTGAAAAGAAGTCATATTTTAGAGGAAAATCATCTGGAAAACTGCTATCAGCTATCCCACATATATGATAATTTATGCCTCTGCGTAATGCCAGAAATACAACGTCACTGAACTGAGTTCATAAATCAGGTACATTCTCACCTGCAGGTAGCAGGTCAAAAACGTAGCACCAAAAAATATTCTAGCAATAACACAGCTTAGTTTGACTGTAAGTTAATTCAAGTTGCTTGCCCATTTTATTTCATTGCAGAGTGTGAGAAATGGCAGTTTACCCTGCACAGGCACTTGTTATGTAAAACACTGTGTTTGGTCTCACCAAACAACAGCTCCTAGCTATTTAACATTCTGCACATGGAACACAAATTTAATGTATGAATGCATTTTAAGAACTACTATGTTACAATACTGTAACCCATAACCCTGAGAGAATTTTGTCATTATAGTCTTGGAATTAGGGAATATTTGCAGCCCCCAAGCACTGCTCTTAATCTCAATGAATTTTAATTGTTTGCTTTGCAGTGGAGGTACCATAAAAAGACTGTGGACGTCACAACAAAGAAAAAGAACACAGAGTCACTTTACAAATCTAATTACCAGAAGACCATTTATTTTGCCACATAATACACTCCCTTACAAATGCCTTCTCTGTGCATGTGCTGGGTTTTTCAATGAATGGATGTGTTACCACCAAGAAAAGTGAATGCCATAAAATGAGTATATGCAACTGAATATGCAACAGTTCTCAAAAGAAATGTCACAAATTCTACCCATATCAACGAACTTCTGTTTACCTCTTATACACTTCAACTTGTGTCTAACAGTAATGACTAAACTATTTACACAAAAGAAGGTGATGTAATGCAGATGGAGAAATGGTACAAGAAAATCCTGTTAGCAGTTAACAGCTCTTAACAAATACCACTTAGGTTTAATAATGTAGCAGTACATTACCACAGTTTCACAGATTCGAAAACTGAGGAAATTAAGAGAATAGGGTTGCAAAGACTCATACTGCCATGGCTACATCTTAAGCCTGGCCATATCTTGAATAAATACAAGTTATTCTTCCATATATAAGAAGCCATTTCCAGAATTTTTCTTATAGATTTTAAGAATTATAACTGTAATTCAAATAATAACCAATACGTTTTATAAATGAAAGCATTTTCTGCTTACAGGCATCGGTACAGACAGAACTGCGTTTCTTACAGATACATCAACCGATTTTACTGTCATAGCACAGCCAGAGCACACCACCTAGAACTGGTGTGCATTAGCATAGAAACACATGAAAAAGGGAAAGAAGCTTAAAAAAAAAAAAAAAATAA
>PPHD01011292.1:0-18929 GCA_002909625.1 Bambusicola thoracicus | reverse complement strand
TCAGATGACATAAAAACAATATTTTCCTAGCATGCATTGGTCAGGAGTCAGTAGCTTTCCATTTTCAGAATCTAGCACTTAAGATCACCATGAACTCTTGTTGCCATAATTCATATTTCTAATCTCAAAAAAGTCACATGAACAAGTTCAAGCTTGTATGGAAAGAAGAGAGATCAGTCCCCTCTTTCATTACATAATGAGGGAATTCTTGAGATGAATCACTATTTCCAGAAGACTGGAGCAGTAGAAAAAAAAAAACAAAACACTTCAGTACCATGAATAAGAATCTATCAGATAATACTCACTACAGGCAGAGAAACCAAGGTCATACATGTGTGATTTTTAAGATACTAGTGTAGGACAGGAACATTTTTAGGATTTTAATTGAGTACTACATGGGCTGTTTTAATTTTCCATTTATACTGAATACATTCAACAGCCCCTCAGTGTGGTGGAGAGGGACCCTAAGAAGTAACCCTGGGAGTGTGATTTAGACTCCATTTACTAGGAAGGCAGTGAATTGAGGGTTTCTGCTTCCACATGCAGTGTCTGGGTATTTGAGAAGACGTCACACCACTGACTCTTTAGCTGTTGTTAAAATTAAAACAATGCACTCTGGATTCATCAGTAATTTTCTAAAAGTAATTACTAAATTAAGTGCCTGTAGGCATTTATACCATGTAGCCTAGGGTTACAGGAGGGGCTTAGCTACTCAGAACAGCCACAGCCTAATATATTTTTAGAGCTAAAATGAAAAAGTCTAGCAAATTTAGGATTAGCCAGTTTCTGTGTGTGTTTACAGTGCTAGTGATTTTGAACTTAAAGTCTGGTTTAATTACCAAAATGCTTTTGCAGTTTCAAGCTTACCGAATAAGGTCACGTCACTGACATACATACATACATCTTGATATCAGGAGGACTTTCAGCTTTGGAGTTAGCCATCAGCTCCCTCTTACTGTCTTCTTTTATCAATGGATTTTTTTTGGTATATATAGATGTGTAAGTGTGTTTAACTATTTATTTTTTGTTTTTAAAATAATACTGTGTTGTGTGAACATTTAGCCACTGACCACAAGGAAACAAAGATATTTGAGAAAAATCTAGTGGAGCACTAAGAGCTGTGATAACCCCACACACAAGCATCTTTTTTTGTAGCTCTTGAAATACTTCTGTTTCTGCAGGTAAGGACTTTACATCTTGTGCACTTGTGACTTCAGAATGTTCAATGCAGATTCTACATTGCTCATTTTGAAATAAATATATAAAGAGCTCTGAAAAGGAGACTGTCAGAATGATGTGGATTCACCACAGCTGAACACAGGACTGCACTATCAAAAGAGGCATGCTGACCTGCACATTGCTGACAGACTAAAATCAAGACAGCATTTAGGCTGTCTCAGACCCAGCTGGTCTGGAAGCACATGTAATCCACAATTTGCATTTAACTCAGCTAATTGATCACAGTCCCCTTCATAGAACCTGGCCAGAGATCTAAAAATACACATCAAATAAACAGAAAAATAAAATACATGTTATTTAGTCAAGATAACAAAACAAACTAAAAGATGGAGAGGAAACCTCTATAAATTTTTAAAATCTCAAAGGACTTCTCAGGATTTCTTCTGAGGAAATTACTTAACACTTGAGTGAATTCTTTTCAGATAAAAACACCTGTGTTCTTTGTTCACTTTAGAAACTCCTAAGGCAAAGTGTGTTCCAGTCAGTCCATCCACAGGATGTTGTGAATAGGTTATATCACTGTCAGATCACATTCTGATAATGTGTATTTCACTTGAAATGAAGTAGTTATTTTCTGCTTTGTATTACTCATCCCTGTTCAACCAAGCATTAGTGGAAGTGCCAACAAACTATAAGTCTTCAAAATCCTCTTTTAAAGCCCAAGCTATTGCACACGATCTATTTAGGTTTTAGCTTTATATTTATTTCTATGAGGAAGACAAATAGCACATGCTTTTCTAGGGCCTCTCAGCACAGTAATTTCTTGAGATGCCCAAGTTACCATGGGAAGAAGACTAGGCATCCTCTTTACTCCCTTTGGGGAATAAAAACATTTTCTCCTTTGTCACACAGAAGAAAATCATTGTTTTAAACCATTATCTACCAAGGAGATGCATATTAATGAAAAAGATGTTAGTGTAGTAAGGTCAAGAAAAATTCAGTCAAATGCTCTCATTAAAGCCACAAGTTTTTTATCTTAATATTGTATTGCTAGGCTTTATTTTTTTTCTAGAACTATTATCAAGACTGTTGAAAACATTTTACATTATACCAATCTGACTAAAAGTAGGAGAAAACTTCCACTTCCTTCCTTTCTGATTTGCTCTCCCACATACTCTCCCTCACAGGCCCTTGTGTTTTCTTTCCCTGCACCCTACTTCCTATTAAAGTGGGCAGACCCATCTCAAATTCATCAGTCTTCCTCAAAGTAAAAAGCACACATTCAAAGCTGCAATCTTGAAGCACTCAAGATACATGCAAATAACTTACACCTCATTTTTCAGCTTCTCTATCTCCATGTTATATAAAAGTGAATAGGTTGATGACTGATTCTTCTTGGTATCTTTTAGAAAAAAAATAAAGAAATACCCACTCACTTATTTCCAACATGCAGATATTGGCTTCTAATCTCCTGTGAGCAGAGCTGCTTCTATCACCCAGACCCAGGCACCTAGATATGAAGATACTGGAGGCCTATACCACCACTCCTTTTAGTAGTTTCTGTTAATCAGCATTAATGAGCTTCTCATGCACCTGCCTTGCATGGTCTTTGGTTTTATATAGGAGACCACAAGTCCCAGCTTTGTGTGGGATTTGGTTGTGGTGGGGGAGTAATTGGTGTGTGGGTGTTTCAGGAGCTGACTGGGAGGGTTGTAGAAAAAGAAAACTTTGTTGTAGTAAGGGTGGTGAGGCACTGGAATAGTTTGCCCAGAGAGGTGGTGGATGCCCCATCCTTGGAGACATCTGAGTTCAGGTTGGATGGAGCTCTGAGTAACCTGATGTAGCTGTAGGTTTGTCTGTTCATTGTAAGGCGCTTGGACTAGATGGCCTTTAAACATCACTTCCAACTCAAATGATTTTATGATTTTAAGATTTTTGGAAGAAAAAGATTTGGAATTTTGAAAAGGTATTACAAGAGGCAGCTAGCTTAAGACATCACTGTGGCTCCTACACAATGTTACTAGTGTTCACTACCTCTTATGACATTTTTTCAGTATATGTCTATATTTGTCCATGTATTTTTTCCTATGTGTATACACATTTGAATCCTGTATATCTTATTATGATTTCATTTGGAGGGAAAATGCCCTTTTCATCATCCCTTCTGTCCTGTGACTGAAGTTAACAGGGCAATGTGATCTTTAGGTAACTTATTTCTAGTCACTGTACACATAAGTAACTCTCATCTTGTGAAGGATCCTGTAGACCTCTCACAGTTAACCGTCATCCATCTGAATGTACCACAATCAGTAAATGTGCTTAAATGGAGGTTCTGCTGCAATAGCTCTGAAGCACAAAGAACAAAAAATTGTACTCTGAGTCCCTTAGCTGGATATTGAGATCAATACGAGGCAGTTACCTGCCATAGTCACTCCAGCAGCTGAGCAGACTTTTTCCTTGAGAATCTCCAGAGAAATTGCAGAGATTTCTCAGCAACTGTAGAATTGAATTATTTACTAGTGCATATATAAAACTGATTTTTTTTTTTAGTCTCTTGCTATTAATTGTGGAGACAATTCACTGTCACTTTCTTGAAATAAAAAAAAGGCCATCTCTGTGTCTTGTTGGCATCTCACCCAACCTGGTCCCTAAGGCAGATAAACCATTACTCTAAGTATGTATATTTTTCCTTTTTATGGTCCTTTCTATCTTATTCACTTTCTCTCTCTAATTCTTTCTTCCTTTATTGACGTCATGTATGCATACAGGTGTATATATACCTATTAATGAGTAATTAAGGTACTTAAAAAAAATCCAAAATGAACTCATTTTGTGTCGACACAGTCCTTGCTTTATATAAAAATGGCAAAATCCTACAAAGAAATAATGTGTAGCAGTGTTACATAAATTCTGCTAACCTGCTGAGATGGTTTATTCTCAGAATATTCTGGTGTGATGAACTATATAAGAGAGTGCTAAAAAGAGAAACAAGTTCTAATACCTGAAATGTTTAAATTCTAGATATCCCACAAAGAAGAAAATAATATTTTTCTTCTAGGTTTAACTTTTGAGTTTATGTTCTAACAAGATTACAAAGGAATTTTTTATTGAATGTCATTCCTAAGAACTGCATATTTTTACAATCAGCAGAAATTAACCTTAGCTAGTTGTGTGCAAAGAAAAATAATTTTCTTACTTCTTAATTTACTGAATATTTTTCCTCATCAGCCTTTGCAACTGCTTCAAGTAAAGCAGAGGTTTTCATATGATGTCAGACAATGGCCTTGGATAATTGTTGGATAATTAGTTCAGCCTAATCCAAAAATATATCAATTATGTAGGCGTATTATTCTTTATTATGATTCCTTGTAAAGAACTGTGACTGGGAATAAAGTATGATCTAGTGAATCTAGTACCTGATCCAGGTACCTACTTGTGGCTGGGGTTTGGAACTAGATACTATTTAAGGTTCCTTCCAACCCAAGCCATCCTATGATTCTATGATATGAAAGTATGAGATAGATGGTCATCAAGACTGAATGCTTTTTTTAGCTTATAGAACCCTTGAACATTCTGGGGGAACTCCAGGCTAAACTTTGGTTCCCTTATACGGTGATTGTTAGGATAGTTGCTGACATACAACATGAGAGAGGAAGGATGATGGTGCCTTTGCAGACTGAACACAAAAAATAAATATCAAGGAAAGCATAGGCAAAAGTAGGAGCCAGAAAGCAGATTAGCACCCAGCATAGGAGAGCAGAAAATGGAAGATCTACCTATGCACAGCTAGCAGCAAGATTTAAGAGAAAAGAAGATTAAGTAATTTTCTACCCCAGATGCATTTTATGTTTCCTGCTGGAGATGGATTCTTCTTTTGAATATACCTCCTAGGGTTTTTCTTTCCCCCCTACTTTTTTTTTTTTTTTTTTTTTTTTTTTGGGTAAATAGTGACTCTAAGTCAAATAAGCAGTCATATCAACTTCCATGGAACAGTTAATCTGGTGATAGAGCTTAGACTCATAAATAGTAATGTCTTTCTTAAGGTTTAGCTATGCAAAGTAATAAACACGTTTGCTTTTCAGCACTTAATTTGCAGAACAGTGCTGCTTCTGTTGCCTGTGAGAGAGTTCTTTATCCTTGTCTTGTACATCCATTATAATGCCAGTAAATCATGAAAGCAATTTTCTTGTTGTGTAGAGTTATTAATCTGAATCCATATTAGTCATAATCAGGTAGGAGAGCCTCTCTATCCTTTCTTTAGGATCTCGTCCTTGCAGTGACTTGTGACTTTTCTTGTCAGTGCTCCAGAAGAGTTTCCCTTTTTGTCCCTCAGTGAGTTTCTTATTGTCAGTGAATCTCAATGAAAATGGTTTAGATGGCTTTTGGGCATGGCTAAGGATACGGATAGTGAAGAATACTCATTACTGTGTATGTTTCACGCAGTTACGTTTCTCATCCCTGCTGCTACCATTTCTGAGTGCCTGATACTGGTGTGTTGTCTAACCTTCTCAAGCTTCTGCGCAGTTTCCTGACCTGTAGGAGACAGAGGTCTCTGCTACTCTTTCTTGTTCTGTAGGAGTTCTCATTTATTTTCCTTCTCTTCTGCCTTAAAATGCTAACGTGTCTCTCAAGCATTAGTTCTCCATTTCACTTTTTTGTTAATTTATTTCCCTGTTGGATGTATGATGTGAGAAGTTCCCCTTGAATGAGCTTTTTACCCATTGTTTATGGGAGGACCAACTCATCTTCTCTAAGAAAGTAATTTTGTTCAAATAAGGCTCTCCACTCCTTGAGTGGAAGACTTTGCTGTCTCTCAGGCAGAATACTTCTAGCTTTTCTTTCTTTGACTGATATCTTCTTCTTTGAAATATATATTGACAGAAATATGAAAAGAAAGAAAACAAATATCATTTATGTGACTGAGGTGGAAATTTGTTTGACAGCTGTCCTTTGTATTTCCACTATTCATTTAAGTGGTTAGCATCCTCATTTGACAGAAATAAGACATTCATTCTTAACGTCTCAGTCATATTTGATAGTTGCGTCAAAAGAGCAAATAAGATTAAAATGAAAATATGGGCACTGTGGCAATTGGCCACCCTTCTTTCTCTTGCAGCAGTGATAATGAATACACACACAGAATAGTACAGTGGAATCCTTTTTCTGGAAGTGCAGGATGAAGGAATGCAGCCTTCTGCTGTCTTTAGTAACCTGAGTTCTGAGCCCAGGTATCTTATGGAGATGCTCTTCCTAATTTCTGGACTGAACTGAACATGTAATTTTGCACTATCTGTGAGAATGTATCTCTTAAACATTCCCAGTGACATGAATGTAGCTCATGGATTGTGGTGAAGATGGTGTTCCTGGCAGGTCAAGAGTCATCAGTAATGACAGTGTCTTTGGGCTTGGAAGAGTTAAAACATGAACATCCTTAGGCCTAACAAATAAGGAAAATGTTATGCCTATGCAAAAGCAGCTATGCTATCCTTTTACATTTGAGCCCGTTGCAGAGGTCTGAGAAGAGCTTTCGTGTTCTAAGAGTTGAGGCCCTACCATAATACTTTTGGCAAATTGGTCAAGCTCCTTTTTAAAACTCACTGAAGAGCTCTCGTCTATTTCTTGTTCTGTTAGAAATAATTTTCGTAATTTTCCCCATTTTCCCCATTCCCTAAAATTGAGATAGAAGTTTTTCTGTTTCTGTGTCTCTAAATTTGGACAGCTGCTAAAAAAAATGTCATGCTTTGAGCAGCTTATAAATCATACTAATAATTTTACGTTAATGGGCAGTCTCTTTTTCCTTGATATTTGCACACTACTAAATGATTTCCAGGCATATCTCATACAGATGTGCTATAAAGGTCTACTGTTTGTCCCTCAGGGTAGGATGGAGCTCTCTGAGCGACATTAACTCCCCAAATCTCAGGTCCCTGGGGGATTGCTCTGCAGGCAAAGGAGAGACTGAGGACAGCCAAATGCTAATCAATCCTGCTTACTCTAGACATTCCTTTTAAAGATGGAAAGATGTGCTGTTGGGGCTGCCTTTCTTCCCTTTGCCTCCCTTTTTCCTCACAAAGGAACATCTACTTTGGTGTTACAGGTCCTACACCTGCTTTGTCCATATGGACACTGATCTTTTGCACAGAAAGCAAGCTCCTTTCTCTTACTGCTCTGTAATCCCCACTCTTCTCTGATTTATTAAAAGATGTGTACTTAAAAAATTGACTAGTATTAATTTATTTTCAATACTCCTTGCCTGAAAAAATGACACTTCACCCTAGGATTTGATGTTTTTTTCTGCCTTTTGCTGAAGGTTCAAGCTTTTCACATTCTGTAGCTCTCGTGGCCAAAGTTAGACAGTATTTTGAATTGAACAGCCACAGGATGGCAGCAGAGGATAAGGTTAAGTAATTTCTGAGGCGGTGGCCTTTCAGAACTGTTGTTATTGAGGAGTTACTTCTGTTTTCTTCCTTTTAGAATGGTTTTTATGTTATCGGCTTATTCTTATGAAATATTTCAAGTTGATGCTATCAAAATGATTTCTAACATAGGCAGAAATATTTTTTCTCTGCCAATATTTCTATCCTGAAACATTTATGTAAATTTATGTCCTTAAATTTAAACCAGTTAACAAAATCTTAGAAATGCGCAAATGGATTGCAGAAACATAGCAGTATTACTGCAGTTGCACTGAAGTCTTATGAACTTCATGCCATGTTTATCTTACCTCAGCTTTTCTTTCCCAGAGGGATCGAGCTTTGGTATTTATTTATTTATTTATTTTTAAGCCAAGGTGTTGGTGTAGGATGTTCACCCTGCTCCATGCTTTGGGAGACTTGTGTCCCAACTCCACTTTGCATGGAGTTACTGCCACAGAGAGAAGCAAAGACAGGAACTTTCCAGGCTGAGAATAGTTTCTCCAATGGAGCCCTTTCCTTCACGCTGTCAGAAAGCAGCCCTCCTTGGCCAATCCCCAAAAGCATGTGAATACTCACACCAAGCCTGTAATTATCCTCAAGTCTCTCTTTCCAGGAAACATCCATTAGTGATAATTTTCATGACCTTACAGCATAGAGGACTCAGGAAACCTGCTGGTGAGTTCAGAGCAGTCCCAGGTGCTTCTGCGTTCTCCTTCCAAGCAGGCGTTTGTATGTTCTGCAGCTCCTAGTTCTGCTTTGCCTATATGTTGCTCCCAGAAGGGATGATGTACCTATTGCTGAAGTGAAAGTGCATTAAATATACCACTAGTATTTTTCCATATTGGCAGCTACAGTAGTTGCCATGGGAATGCCACATCATGTGAATGGGTGAAGAGGCAGCTCACAAAACGGTATGGATTAGAGAGAGATGTGGCCCATGCTATTAAAAACCACCTACACACTCTCTTCTGTACATAACCACACCAACTTCCGTTCCTGAGAGGCTTTGGGGAAATAAATTGATACTTCTCTAGGCCTGGTTTATAAATGAGCATCTTAAATAAATAAAGCATTTAACTATGATGAGTAATCCCAGTTCTTTAATAAGGGATGGAGTTATGCTAATTGAACAGCAAAGTTGTTTGTCAGGGCTGACAGATATCTGCATACTTCATTTATTCCATTAACTCATTTTCTGCAGCAAATAATTACGATCCTTTGCACAAGTGAAAGATGCACAGACAGAGTTTCAGTGCATGGCTATGTATCTATTTTGCTATGATCAGTGAAGTATAACAGTTATATCATTTTTATCAGGAGCATGCTGAGAACTGCTGAAGGAGAGTTCTAATGATGGCATTGTAAATCTTGCATTTATTTGCTAAACAGCTTGTGGACAGTCAGAAACATTTTAAATGGATGTGCATATATATATATATATAAAATTTTGTTGATTCTTGAGAATTATAAGATAGAGGAAAGAACATCTTCATACTGAAATTGTTCCCTCACATATGAGTCATCTAAATTAGAGCAGCTGAAACAACATCCTACCTCTCTGCTGAAATGCCCTAATCATGGAATGTTCACTTTCTCATGTTCTGTAAATAAGGAATGTCTTCTAACATTTTTCAAAATTTAGTGTACAGTGGGACACTGTTCCAGATAAGACTGAACTTCTTCCTTATCATAGTACCTGAACGTGATGTCTAGGTTTCCTTCTAGTAAATTTGGATGCAAATAAATTTTGTGGCCCTGCCTGCAGCGGGGGGGTTGGAGCCTGCTGTCCCTTGAGGTCCCTTCCAACCCCAGCCATTCTATGATTCTATGAAGTACACTGTGAAGGAAGAAAAAAATAAGCAGCAGGCCTTTTCTATACACTAATTGATTGGTAAAAAGAGGATCATTGCCTCCCTTACCAATACCTTTTGTGTTGTAATTATCAGGACCATAAACCA
Source organism: Bambusicola thoracicus (assembly GCA_002909625.1). NCBI lineage: Eukaryota > Metazoa > Chordata > Aves > Galliformes > Phasianidae > Bambusicola > Bambusicola thoracicus. Next base: position 9,376 of record PPHD01011292.1, on the reverse strand, counting down.
TTAAATGAAAAATTCATCAACTTTGCCTTTCTAATATTTAGAATCAGTTATCAGTTAATAAGTTTTTATGACCTGGTTAACAGTCAAATAAAACTTTTACCAGATATGAATCACTTTTAAATGCCAGAGAAAAAGGTGCACCATATTTTCTATATGTCCAATATGATAATAAGTGACTTCCTCTATTTATTTGAACAAGAATGGTATGGCTATTGGAACCAGGTGAGTGTTCTTAGTGTGCACAGATGATTCTCTCTATGCCAAGGCTTAGATAAACTTTATTTTAGAATCAATGTAGGAACTTCCAATCCCAGGTTACGGGGAGGTAATTTTTGATGACCTTTCATGAAGAATGTCAAAGTACTTCTCAGCTCATATACAGTATGAGATGACCTCTTCTGTGACAGACTATTACACAGGAAAGATATTTCTTAGTGACTTTTGTCCTCAGATTATCAGAAAAGTATCTTTCAGGTTCTGCATGTGGAAGTCAAATGTTGAACTCTGGAAGGTGTTTTTTAATACAAACCAGCCAAATGTATTGCTGGAACACTACTGGTCCTTTTCATGATATAAAGATATTTTTATAGCAAAATTTTAATTTGTGAGCAAGTTGAAATTCAGAGCAGGTTTTTAAATGCTACCAATACCTACACCTTAAGCATGACAGGCATAAAGGTAAAAGACAAATAATTACAACCAATCAAGCCCAAACAGTGTCCCCAAACTTCTGTCCCAGTGATTTATCAGTAGAAATGTGAGCTATCAGAATTTGAAAATTTCCCGAGTATCAATAGAAAAAAAATCCATATCAAATACAGTAATCCTGATTGTCTCTTATGAATGAGGCAAGAATAGAGCTGCGTTCTAAATTACTCTTCATTTAATCAATGAAATGTCAGTCAATTCAGTCAAATTCACAGAGATGTGGTATCTTAGATTATCTTGGACTAAATGAAGTCTCTTATGAGAGAATATGAACTAAAGAAAAGAAATTTGAAGGTTGTCATCACTGACTGTGATTGCTTCTTGACTATGAGTAAGTTACTTATTTTCTTTGTGTTTTAGTTTATCCAATAATAAAATGAATACACAATACAAAGTTGCAATGTATTATGACAATTATGTAACATATTATGAAATATTATGAAGATTTACAATAATTCCAGAATCTTGTCAGCAGTTAGTGGTCTTTGGGAAATGTAAGTGAGATAGGGTGGTCCTTCTCTCATTTTTGTAAAGGAGTAAATAAAAAAACCCTCAATGTTTATCATACAAATATTAAATATTAGACAGTAAAAAAAAAAAATATTTCAGTTTATGCTATCAGCCTCCTATGAGATCATTTTGCCCTTTTAGTATAAGTAATTCACAGAATGCTTTTGTGTGTGGCTATTCTATAGCTGAAATAGCCTAAGGATTTGCTGCCCTGTGTGGTATACTAGTGTGAATTAAATTCACAGCCTTACCCTTCAGGATTGCATTTTAAAATATTGAATAACTCCAAAGAATCTCCTACTTTCATTGAAACAATGCAATTACAATTAGAAATTCCCCTTTGATAGAATCAGATTAAAAAGAAAAAACATCTTGGAAACTGCCACTGCAGACTAAATTTTGTGGATTATTTTCTATTTTATAGTTAACATTGATTAGATGAAGCAGTGAAATGTCTCATGTTTACATTATTTTAAGTGCTATAAATAGTACATGAAAAACCTTGCCAAGTGCATTTTATTTAGGGAGACATTATGTACAGACTAAAAATGCAATAAATGGCATCAGTAAACATTTTGCACTATGCACAGATGTTCTTGCCATTATAAAAGTTGTGTTACTAATTACGTTTACACTTGGGTTCAATTCAGTGAACTTTGTTTTAGAATAAGAGTTCTCAATTATATAGGCAAAATAACATTCATGCTTCAGTGAAACTGAAAGGCTGGGAGAAAAATAAAATATACACAAGAACATTGGCAGATATATTTTACATACTCAAATTAAACTGATTTTACTGCTGTATATTAAGCAGTTTCCTTGTGGCTTATATCAAAGGGAATAGATAACCACAATGATAAGCAAGGGGACCTTAAATACTACCATTTTTTTCTTCCTAGCATGTGGCACAGATGCCTTGAGGAGAGTCAGTTATTCATAAACTGTTATTTTTTTCTAATTACTGAAGAAATAGGAAGCTTCTGAAATTTGCAGATAATGAGCATGCCACATTCTTGTTAGTGACCCTCTCTGGATACATTTTGGATGAGACTAAAAAGTAAAGTGCTTTTGAAATTTTAAGCATGTGTGCTGCTTCCTCTGTTGTGATATGATAATGCATAAAATTAGATGTGTTTAAATTCTCTAGTGAGTTGGGCCTATATGTTGTGATCTTCTCTGGTGAACAGCTTAAGGCTACAGAAAATCATCAAAGAATTTACAAAATGAGCAGAATTTCTATTACTTTGATCAAGGAATAATGGGAGAAACCAGAGAGTTGTAACATTTATTTGAAGTAGTGGGAAGACAACTGTAGATAATGTGTTACATATTTATCACTAATGTTTTTTCTCATCTATATCTGTTTGCATCTTCATTTTACAAGAGTTTATGTTATTCACAGGAATTGTGGGAAATGAGATATGTGTGATACAATATCTGTTCATAATTTAGAAGTCATATTTTGTTTAAAATATTCAAATTTCAACTGCATTTCTTAATTAAGTTCTTGAATCTAACTCCATATTAGATCAGCTAAAATGGGTTTAGAACAGCACCCTCAATTTACCACCAGGACAGCACAGTTCCTCTCTGCTGCTCTTTCGTTTTTATACTTTTTCTCTGCTCCAGCATGGACCCTCTATGGACTGTATGGCAGCTCTAGTATGAACCACATTATCCTGAGGCAAATAGAGCAGCCAGGATTTCAGTAGATTTTAATCTACAAAACAAATCTTAAAATAGTGCCCAGAATTAAAATTTTGATTCATTTGCTGACTCAAAGTGTGTAGGATTAATCATGATATCCACTTCTCAAAACAGATTTGGTGTTTGCTATATTATAGGTTATACTTTGCATGAGGATTGAGTACTCATGGTTTTTTAACAATGACTCATACCATAAGGATGTTGTTTCCTTTTCTTTATGAGGCTTTATCTCACTACACGTTAGAGTTCTAAGACATTTCTGTTAGTGCAGCCTCTCTTTTCTGTCACTTTGGTAGTCCTGAAGCAATGGAGAGTTTGGGATGCACAGCTGTAGATGTGGAAGAAAAGTCTGTTTTATAACCATGACTGATGCGGTTCTTTCAAAAAGCTAAGATATATTCTGAGACATTACATGAACGCGAGTTTTTGACATTCAAAGCATCAAGAATTTGAAGAATTTAGTCATTAATAACTGCACATGCTAATTTCTCTGCCATAGCTTATTACTCTGGTAGATTATTGTGATATAATATATAGTTTGGGAATGCAATCTGATAAAATGTTTAATAGGAGACCCAAGAGAGGTGTTGTCATTTTGTAAATGTTTGTGATGGAAATGACTACTATGCAATTTTTGTTACTTGCAAAAGTGAATCCTACAAGTGTTAACATGCAACCATGGTAAGAATCACCCTGAAATATGGAAGACCGTTTGAGCACAATAGTGAGTTTCTTGCTGTAAACTGTTAGTGAGTTATACACTAAGTCTTGAGGCACAGTTATTTAATCCATACAGTATCTTCTCTGCCTGCAGAGATTTTGAGCTCTTTGAATGTCAACCTGGTAATTGTCCTCCTGATTCCTTTGGAGTTACAAAGGGGCACAGAAGTCTCCTTTCATAAAGAAGTTTGGAAGACTTGTCTTTGGGAATGGAGGAACAGCTGTTTAATAGTACTAAAGAGAAAAGCTGTCTTCCCTTTTGGAGCATCAGTGTATGAATAATGTCAACATATAGATTAATAGGTGTCACAGGCACAAGAAAATAGCTAACTGTATTCCCTATACATTATCATAATTAGTCAAGATTTATTACAAGAGTGAAGCCCTACTTTCCTCTGTTGTTCTGTAAAATATTGTTCAGTGGCTAAAAGATCGTTTGCCTAAGGTGGCTATGTTAAGTACTCATAGTAGTAATAAGCACTCTATTCGTTGGCTATATAGCCTGGATTGGTTTGTAGCATTAGACTTGGGCTTAGGTGCTTAGAACACACTTGGGAAAGCAGGTTTGTCTACAGGTTACATAATAAGCATTTGTCTTTTCAGTATTACACTTTCATATCAATCAGTAGGTTACCAAATAAGCAATTCTGTTCTGAGATGGGATCCTTTACTTATCATGTGCATTTGAAGGTTCTCATTTGCAGCAGCTCTGAAATCTTATTTGACTGTCTCTGAAACAGCTAAGATTGGATTTTTTTCTCTAGATATCAGTCTGCTAGTGACGTGTAAGGTAGAAATATCTTTCAACTGTTTGTTTTGAGGTGAAAACAAAGTATGTATTTGTTTCCGATATAAATCCTTTATGCCTTATTTGTAACACATTATTCTTTATTACTTCATTGTGTCATGCATTTAGAATTTTACAGGAAGTGCTTTTTGATCTCCTGTTCTGAATTCTGTTCTCTCTGAAGCGCTCCTTGCAATCTCTTGGTTCTGAGCTCATGTCTGGGTGTCAGCAGTAAACAGCTAACTTTTGGCAGTCCTGGGTGATGCCTTGTCTGTACCACTCAACCACCCCCATATAGATGGCCTAGTAGTCGTGCTGTCTAAATAGAGCATCAAGATGTGGATGTTGTCAGAAAGGCTCACAATAGCTGTTGATAACTGTATGCTGTTCAGGGAGCTTATTGTGTTTTAATCTTAAATTATTCATACATTTGATTTGTTGCAAGACTCAGAAATGTCTGCAGCTCATAAAGCAGAAACAACAATCTCACTACCACCCCACTCCCCATGTGAAGACTCATGGCTTTTCCTCTCCTACGTTTTTAGGGGGCTGTTTGTATGAAATCAGAACTGACCTGATGTGAGTTCTTTTTACAGAGAACTACATGTCATTTATTCATAAATTTTTAAAGGAAAAACTGTCAAGATATGTACTCAAAGACTTGTCAAAAGCTAAATGACATTTTGAGAGAAAAACAGCTACTGAGAATTCAGGGGTAAACCTGTTGTCAACTGTTTACTATTTAGAAGTTTATACAAAGAGTTACCTTGCTTTATGGACTGAGAGCAGCAAGGCTTAGAGTGAAGGAAACATACAGATGATATATGTGTAGTAGTATTTTTCAGTAAAAAGAATTTACCTGCTTTATTGTTCAAAAAGTCATTGCATTTATGTTAGGAAGATTGTTTGCTACTGTAAGGGATCCTGATTTTCACACCACAGCCAGCCTCTGAGATTGCTTCTAAACTATGTGCTGGTGTTCTCCAGACTTTTTGCCAAATCTTCAGATGCATGCAGAACATGTAGGATGAACACTGAAAATTGTAAAGCACTGTCTAGCAAATCTATTCAAAACAACACAGATTTAGCCTCTACCTACCTTCCTGAACTCAACCATGTGCACATAAAGTATTGCCAGTCTACACATATGCAGTTAATCCAGTGCCAAGATGTCACATCTACTTCTCTCCAAAGACTATGTGAGAAGCCAGAAACCAGCAGAATGGATAGCATCTGGTTCAAGTCATGGAAACTATCTTCAACATCGCTGCTGTATAGGCTATAATGTTCAACTTACCTGTAATAGACCACCCATTTATAGAGTGTTGTCTGCCTCTGTAAGCGCTGCAAATGTTTTAGTCAAAACAGAGTTCAATATAAAAGCATTTATTCCGTCAGCAGCAGCTTGCATCTCAAACTTATTGAATGTGTTTAAGTTCTTGTAGCTGCTTAAACATCACCATTCTGTTTCTGTCATTAGCTCTAGATTTAGCTCCGAGTTATTTTTTAGTAACTGCCTTATTTGTACCAGATACCAAAATAACTAGAAAAATACTTTAATGTGTCATGAGTTCAGTGAGGAATCTTTTTCCTGTTTTCCATTTGCTAGTTTTCCTAAGGAGGCAATTTTTCCAAGCTTGTGAAATTGCTAGCTTATATCACCTAAAAATAAGCCTAGTTTGATTTATCTTTCTTAAGTTATGCATTTTTGTGCTCCAAATTCATGATATTTCACTTGGTGGCACATTGCATACTAATCTTGATAAACATAACTAGTAAACTGAAGCTTCACATACAAACATTCTTCACTTCAGTTATTCAGAAACATTCATATCAACAAGCTCATTCTGTTGAATAAGAGTAGAGAACAAACAGAATGGGAAAAAATTAATTAAAAAGCATGTCCTTTTATGTTAAATATTTGGAGAAAATGCATCTCAGAAGATAATTTCCAGATAATCTCTTCATTTAACTGTCCTCTTACAGCTTCTTTCCTAGGCTTTTCTCTTTCAACCCTAATCCTGAACCTAACCACAGGCATCAAGCAAGCATTAACCACCAGCAAAAGTAAGATGCTTCTCAGAAGATAAATCTTTTTGTAGACAACTCTTCCCACTGAGAGTGCCTTTCAAACTACTTTGATATTCAAATCCTGAGTCTTCCTTTTTTTGAACCTCACTCAAATCCTAAACCTTCAGCTGAGTTTTGTATCAAGACATCATGCTACACAGCTGAAAATGTTCTCAGGGTAGAAGACTTTTCAGCTCTCTCCTTCCTATGTAAGTTGCCATGCAACATTAGTCCTGCTACACATCTAGGCTTTGGCTTTACCCCACAATTACCACATCCTCACTGTAACACTCAGCCTTTGGCTGAGACTTAGCCAAGAGCCCCACCCTTGGTCCAGGTGGCAATGTTGTCAGAAGAGAAAAGATTATCCAGGCCACCTCTTTATATAGAAGCCCCTGGCCTGATACAGCCCTAAGCTGTCCCTACATCCTTACAGCCCTAAGTTTGTCTGAACTCTAACTCTAAAACAAGGCTGTCTGCCAAGTCTGAAGGTATGGTCCCAGACTCTTGCCCAGAGAAAGTGTTTTTACAACTCACCACTCTCTTAGGCATGCTCTTCCCAGCCCCACATCAGCTGTAGATCTAACTTTTCTGTTTCCTGACCCTATGGCTAATTTTAACTAATAAATAATAATAATAAAACTAATAATTTTAACTAATTCTAACTCAGAGAACTCTTACTTTTTTCTTCTGTTTTAGGCTAGAAATAACCCATTAAAAACAATTCAGAAATTAACAATAGCTGTTAATATTCAAGGGCAACATGGTGCTGGTGTCCATCTACTATTCTTCTAACATTTGTTACAAAAATACAGAATCCTGCAGGTAATGTCAGAAGATCTTAGATATATTTAGTCACATTCAGGGTAGAGATAAAATTGATCAATTTCCTGAATGTGAATATGTCTTTAAGGATGGTTCAAGCATATATTAACAACTGCATTCTTGTAATCCATAATATGTGAGAGTATTAAATATTATCTCACTGTTTGTGTAACATTATGATGAAAGCTGAGAGGCTGCATGGAGATTTTCATGAATCTTGAATTTTGCTACTTTATTAAATGAATCATCTGGTATTTGCTAATGACATAAATTTTTAATCATCAGGTCTGTTCATCAGACTTAGAGATTTCCTTTTGTTGCTAGGGTAGATATGTAAATGATCACTAAATATTTTTAAAGCATAGGTATGAGGGTTAAATAGCTATTCCTCATAAAGACATATTCAAATGAAATTAGCAAAACAGAGGGGGGAATAAGAAGAAAACATTATTCTAATTTGCAATTTGCATTACTTGTACTAATCACCTACAGAAAAAGTTTTGTCTCAAAGGTAAGTCTACTGATGCTATTTTAATGGAAACTCTTTGAGTTTGTTTTGTTCCCTTGCTTTAAATAATATTATTTCCAGGAAGGTTCTTCATGATTATGCTCTCACTGACTTATACAACCATTTTGCTGTGTATTTTGAGAAATACTAAACTATCTTAGAGATATTTCTTAAACCATTTTTAAGTGATGAAAAATCAAATGAACATTTCCTTTCATAACTAAATTATTTTGCATCATGCCTATATTTACTTCCTGACATTAATGTAAACACCGAGAAAACATCTTTGACATTTTAATCTGAGACCTGATGGAAAAAATATGTTGACTTGTCATTGAAAATAAAGGTGTAAAACAAATCCATCTATTTACATGCATGATTTTTAATAATAAAAATATATAATTCAATTAGGTAATTAAACAGCTTTGAGTTTCTTTTTCTTCTTTTGTACTACAAGTTTTTATTGAATGTCTCACTGCTTGTTTTTAAGATTTTAACGAAAAACTTAAATATCAACAAGTATGGCTAATGTCAGGGGATTAGACAGGTGATTCAGCTTAAGGCTTGAGGCTTTACAACCAAGAAGATTGTCCTTCCAGTCCCATGATGCTTCATGGAATGCATAACAAATGTTTTTATTATTCTCATCTATGTTAGCAGAACTGCCAAAACACAAGATTTAGAAACTCTAGCAAATTTATTGAAATGTTGCAAGGACTGTAAGGGAGTCATTATTAATGTTCAATATTTATTAATGCATATTTGTCCCGCTCAGTCTTGCTAGCCTCGTAGTTCCTTTCATGAACTAGGATACAAGCTTCTACTGATAGGTCCTCTGATAGGTCCTGGAGGTCCTCTGATATCTAACAGCCTCAGAGAACAACATTTGGAGGTATCCATACAAAATTAGTGCTGCTTATTTGCTATTTTGTGGTTTCATGTGTACAGTTCCTCCTATTCTGCATTCCAACTTTTACTATCTCAACCTAATTCTCGTAGGGAATTGGAGTATAGTTACAACCATTATCCTGAGTAATTTTCGTATTAAAACTTGGAAATGTCCTTCTGTGAAGCATTTGTTTTCTGTTTTAGCCATGATGGAGGAATGTGATTAGCAGTCAACAAGTTTATGGAACTTGGAAGGAATGGTGTGAAGCAGTTTGGATTATTTAATTTAAGAAAACATTCTGAAGGGATTTTCAACTAACTTAATTCTAACAAACACACAGTGATCAGAATATCAGATATTCTCAAGTATCTTTAGAAGTACACACAGATGTCATAAGTTTGATTCCCCTCTTGCCCTGATTCTGTATTATTCACCTCTTTTTGCAGTGTTGTAAGTAAAGGTTTCTTCATTCTGTTTTCCCAGCTTTTGGATGAGGAACATTTCATAGAATCACACAATCATAGAATGGCCTGGGTTTAAAAAGACCTCAAAGATTATCCAGTTTCAACCCCCCCTGCTCTGGGCAGGGTTGCCAGCCACTAGACCAGCCTGCCCAGAGCCACATCCAGCCTGGCTTTGAATGCCTCCAGGG
>PPHD01011291.1:0-18931 GCA_002909625.1 Bambusicola thoracicus | reverse complement strand
TGCAGATTTCTGCTCCCAGAGCCCCAGCTTTGCAGGTGCCACCTGGGCAGGGCACGGCTGAGGGGCAGCAGTGGCACTCGGAGCCAGGCAGAAGGCCTTTCAAACATGGGGCCACATAGCTGAGGTAGGAGACATCCTGCCATGCACCACTCAGGGAGAAACCTGTGTGTGGACAGTGAGATCATGGGTGCTCAAGGTGAGATACAGTCTCGTGTACAGTGGATACAGAGCTGACATTCCTCATCACCAGCCATATGGGTTTGCATGGCCCTGAGCTGTAATAATGAATAAAATCAAGCTCTGGGACCTGCGACAGATCTGACTAAAGCTGGAAAAAGCCTGGATTAATCTCAATAGAATCATTTCTTTGCAGAGTCTTTTGCACACCTTTGGCCGCATTTTATATTAAAACCAGAGCAAGAAGCCTTAAGATCACTCAACAGACAAAAGGAAGCAGGAGATGGAGCAGGGTCCTTAGTGCAGACATGGTGAGCACTGCAACCAGGAGCCCTGACTGCCCGTACTGCTCCCTCACACATGGAGCTCTGCAGCACTATGGGGGGAGAGGAGAAGCAGGACAAGCTGCCTGTTCCATGACTGTGGACTTGCTAATCAAATAGAAAGACTAAAAATGGAGATTGCTTGCTCACCACCACACGCAGTTTCTGACGTCATTCTCAATTTTGAGAAGTCTGTCCTAACCCCACATTATGCAACTGTTGAATATTCCAGGCTGGCAAAGTCTAATTTTCACACGCCTACATGCTATGTACCTGATTTTTATTTTTATTTTTAAATTCCAACAGCCTACAGCATTTTTTAAGACTTAAATGGTCATAGTGGTTACAAAAGGTCCCACCTTCACATGTGTCATTTAAAAGGATTAAAAGCAAGAGTACAAAAAGTCCAGTCTAAACAATAGGCAATGATGGTAACACAATGGATGAAATGAAAACTCGTGGGACAGTGGCAGACAAAACCCATCTCCAGCATGTGGATTACAGAGCCATGTGCAAAAATAATTCAATGTGTGTTTCATCTATAACCCACATCTTTTAAAGGTCACTTTTATAATAGAAACGCGCCAAGAAAGAAAAAGTCCCTAAGAAATAATATGCAAACATTATGGCGTGGCTATTGAATCAGTCACTTCTGGAATGCACTCACCTGGTGCTTCACCAAGCTTTCATCTGATAGAAGCAAACGTAATATCCGTGATCACAAGGTCTTTCCTGAATGAATTCAGATGCAGCGTAAACAGAATCTCAAACCAGGATACGGAGAAAGAAATGAAGGAGCTGATGGCACTCCTAGGGATAAAAGCAAAATGTGGGCTCCTCTCTGGTCCTTCTCGCATCAGGTGGTGACGCAGCGCTGTCCTCGCTGCAATCCGGTGTGTGAGTCTGCATTTCTCAAAACGTATTTAGAGATGCTGAATAAACAAAGACTACATTTTCTGCCTCTGAGGTTGGGCTGGGGCTTTTTTTTTCCTTGGTCAGTCTAACTTGGTGACTAACTCCCACCCGCCTGTCCCCTGAAGGGGGAACGCAGGAATCACAGGAAAGAAAGGGGTTTTGGTTTCATGCAGTCATTACCTGGGCAGGAAGCTGCTTCCTATCACCTCCTGATGCTTTTCTGATCACGCCTCCTGAGCCTCTGCTGTGGCGGCTGAGCAGCAGCGATGGAAGTGCACAGAGGTGCACACAGACTGTGTACAGAGCAGCAGTACGTCTCCTCCTAAGATAAATACCTGGTCCCAAGACTCAGCTGTGCACTTTTCAGAGGCACAGATAGTGACTGAACAATAAGGGTTCAAAACTGAGATGATGGTACAAAGAAAGATGGTCTTGCTAAGCGAGAGGAGCTGTCCTCACCTATGGGTAATGTGTGACTTGAAGTGTAAGAGCTGGAATTCATTTCTACACTGTTGACTTGGTGCTGCATGGACCTAAGCAAGCACATGCAGCCTGAATTGGAGGTTATATGAAACCCTCTTGATTTCACTCTCAGAATCAGGCCTGATCCAGGTGGTCTCTAAAGATACTTGCATGCGTGTCAAGAGATTCAGTTGACTGCAGTTCGTCACAGGCACATTTTACCAGGCTGATTTACAGACTGCAAGAGCTCCATCTAATCTCTCTGCTTGGCCAAGGAATAAAAGGATACGTTGCTAGGAGTGCTGATAGTCTGGAAAAGAAAGACTTGTTTTCTGTTTCTATGGTTGCAACAGCCCTTAAGAAAGATATAAATTTCCCTGCAACAACTAACTGCATATTCATTTTAAGGTAGATCTAGTTCCAGATTCCTGAGACAGAACCCTCTACCTGTTCCCAACTCCACAAAGCCAGAGCAGCAGTATAGAAAGTTTCTAACCTCAACAGAATTCAGTGAGCAGCACGATTGGTTTGGAAAACAAACGAACAAACAAAAACCCAAAATAACCCACAGCAAATTTTCAGCCTCTATGTACAAAAACAATGCAAACAGGTGGAACATTCTAGTTATATTTTGTAAAACACGTGGTTGGGATCAACAAAACATCAAACATCCAGACCCTAGATTACAAAAATCTATTGCCATCTAGTTGTCAACTCCAAGTTTAGACAGTCCTTGTCGGAAATCGTGTAATTCATCTATCTTCCCATCTAGTACATCTAAAAAATTCTTTAATTCAGTTTTAAGGTTGGTCTGCCTGTGTTTGCTCTCTTCGACTTCTGTCCTTAGTGTTCTGACTTTCTCTTCAAGATCTTTGTTCTTATTCTCAGCATCCTTGAAGACAAAAAGACAGCAAGACGAATCACAGAGAAGAAAGATGAGTGGCATTTAAGAGAGTAAAGCAACAAAAGGCATCAGTTTGGAAAAGTTTGCTCCAACTTCTGCAAACCCATTAACACAAGCACCTCTGAAGCAACCTACACGTGCTGGACAGATTAAGAAAAGCCCACACAGAAAAGGACACAGATTAACTGGAAAAGACACTTTGCATCAGATTTTGTCATTTGGTTGATATCTTAAAACTCAGCCGGATTTAAATCACACACCATCATACATTTCTGTCACTGCTACAGTTGCAGAATTAGATACCGTGCCAGCAATTACATACAGAATTATCCATGGTGGTTTAATCTTGAAAGACAAGCTTTAGAAAATACTGCCCAAGGAATGTTATTGCTTTATGCAGTACTTCAGCATTTATCAGTGCCTTCTCTTTTCTTTTTAAAGTTTCCCCTGTCCCTGGGGAGCCCTCAGACATGCTATGGGGCAGCCAGGTAACACCTCCCATCCTGGGGCCTGCTCCCACACGATTTCTTCTGCCTGATCTCCATTTGCACATGCTTACCCTCACTAAAAGCCATGGGCATCGCTGAATCAAACCATGATCAGCACCTGCCTCCCCTCAGCAGCCTTCTACCTGATTTGACACCGATTATATTATTACAGTGTTGGTGTCACTGACTGGATTGATGAGACTGCTTACATTTGTCCTTCTGTGTATTAATTAGTGCACTTAAGCAGCCCAAGGCACAGCCCCACGAGTGCTGCTGGGTCCATGCACCTCCAGCAGCACAGCCATGTGCCCCAAGCTCCACTGAACCACAAAGCACCGGCACAGCCTCCATGAGCTTTGCCCCCAGTGGCACACAGCTCTGCCCATCTGTTACTTTCCAAAAAGCCTCTGCAGCGATCAGTCACAGGTCTTGGGGTACTGCTTGGGCACAGGCTTTGCTGGGCAGCCCCACAGTGGGAATATAGGATGTGGGATAGCCTGGAACCAGCAGGAGATGGATGCAACGTGAACCAGGGAGTGCTAATTTGTGCAAGGGAAGAAACAGAGCTATGAGTGACTCAGTGCTATGAAGGGCACGGTGCATTTTGCAACTAACAAGTATTTTTTGGCTTTGTGAACTGGGGCTCTTTGCCTTTAAACCTTGAATTCCAAGCAGAGAACTGCATGGGTTATAAGACAAAATAAATTCATCAACTGCTTTATAATTAATTTCCCTGCTAAACTGTACCTGTAATTGTTGAGATACAGATTCACATTCTGACATGAGCTGTGGTATGACTTCACCCTGCTTTCGGAGCTCTTCCAGTTCCTTTGAAAACATGAAAGAAAAGAAACATCATTGCAAGCTTCAATTTAAAACAATGAAAATTTGAGAATAATTTTGCATATTTTATTATATTCTGCGTTGTATTTGGATTTAAATACTCAAAATAGCATGTCTGCATTCAAAAACACACTAGAATACATTTTTCACTGCATTTTTGACTTTGTACTTCTATAACAGACACCATAATCTAATCCCTAGCATGAATGTCATTAATTATATTAATGAAATCTTAACCTAAATGACATATCTACGCAAAAGATGTATTCAAGAAGAGATAATCTGAAGTGCTGTAATGCTATGAGCAATTTATAGATGGTAGCAAAGAGCAAATTAGACATGAATTTCCAATGGTAGATGGCAGCAAAAAGGGCCAGTGGAATTATGAGCTGCATGGAGACAGGCATCATTACGGAGCACAGCTGCGATGGGCTCTCCCCTGCTGCACAGCCCTGGGCAACACCTCCCCAGGTTTGTGTTCTGTTCTACCACTGCTGTCAAAACTGAGAGGAGTAACTGAAAGTTTATGAACAGAACAACGTGACTCAGTAGGAGACAGTGTCTGGTGGAAATAAAGAACGCTGAACACATTAATACCACAAACACCACCAACGTGGTTAGTAGGGAAAGATGCTAAGAAAACCTGTGCATCTTGCAGAACGACTGCCAGCATCTCCGAAAAGAACATTTGCAGGTCCAAGAGGAGCTGTGCCCTGAAGAGAATGCAGAAATGCTGCCCACACAGGTCATGGTCTCAAGAACAAATGTGAGTATATCCTGTTTCTCAGCATCAGTTTACATTCATGAAAGATGGCACACCATTTAATACTGCAGATTTTTCTGAACTGCACTGAATAATTTGTTTAAGTGATGTATGAATAACTATATCCAAGCAACATTCCAGCTACTGATACGGGGGAAAGGAAGAGTAATTTTCTTTGTATTTTGATATGAGCTCTCATGCATATGCATATGTACACACATACACAATGCTTGAGAACTCGTATGTAAAAACATACAAATATTATACTATATATACACTATTATACTGTTTACATACTATATATATTATAATACAATATGTGCATAAATACATACTACATAGTATATGCCATATGATGTACAATGTATGTCTATATAGATACTTCAATAGATAGTTCCATCCTGACTCGCGTGTCTTAAAATTTCTCTCTCCCCATTTTCTACATGAAGAGAGTATCAGCAGTCCTTCTGAGAGGGCAATGTTCACAATTGGGCTTCCTGCTGGTTACTTCTGGGTGGTTTAGACCTAATCAAGGACCTGCTAAATGCAAGCATGCAGTTTGAAAACAAATTAATGAATTGGATGATAGGTGATACTCACAAGACAATTGAGTTTCTGGTTCATTTGGTATCACAGAAATGTGAAATTTGAGCAAAATGCTAGTAAATAAGGGTTCTTATATGTGCTATTACCACTGAAAGGCTGGAAAGAAAGTATGACATTTTCCTTGGAAATACGGTGCTGAGAACCGTATTATATTTATAACAGTGCATCAAAACCCATCTCCCTAAACTATTTCCTTGCGCCATCTTAAAACCCCTTAATAGCACTGCTTTTAAGAGTGCCAGCTGAGATGTTGTAATGGCACACGGCAAACTTTACTGCACCTGCTGACAGCTCTTTCTTTCTGAAACAGCACAGAGCATTTGGTCACTGTAATGAAGGAAAAGACAAGGATCCCATTATTTTTCCTGCTGTTCAGAGGCTCCAAGCCATCAACATCATTCTCCTTAGAAAAATGACCACCCCGTATATCAAAAATGACAGAATGGGCTATACTCCAAATGAATCTGAGCTTCTCACTTTTGGCCTTAGCTCCTGAGATCAGAGGGAGGCTGTGAAATGGGTAAACTGAGCGTATGAGCCATCTGGGGGAAAAAAAGAAATCAGGGCCTGCTATGCAAACGCCCAGTTGCTTTGTAAATGTCTTCTTAATGAAAAGTCCTGCTGCTCCCCGTGTCTGAGGAACACAGGATGAAGGAACTGACAACAAAAACCGCCAGAATAAAGTGTGCTGTCACAGCACAGAATATCGTGAAACTGAGATCTGAGAAACTCTATCAAACTCTATCACTACTGCCAAAGAGTTCTGCCCAGAAAATCTAGAAATGGGCGACACTCCGAGACAACAGGCCTTTCCTGGCTGTAGGTAAGCCAGGCCATAAATCTATGCCTAAAGTGAGAAGCAACTCCAGCTTCTGGAATGTATGAATGTATGCCCTGTCTGTATTTATGGCACTTACCAGCTCTTTGTCTTGAAGCTCTGTTTCCAGCTCCTGGAGACGCCTGCTCAGCTGTGCGTTTCTTTCCTTCTCTTTATTTATTTCATTGCACTGCTCCTCCAGTTCCTCAATCTTTAAGAGATGCCAGAAAACAGATGTAACAGTCACATTTCAGGAAATCTGGGGCAGATCACAGCCAATGTGAACGGGCATTGCTCCACTGAGCAGAGGGAGGCACAGACAAATTTAACATGTCACGGATCTGTTTCTCAGATCATAGCACACAACTACTACAAAATCACTGCTTCTTGCCTTAAAAAGAACCCATGAGCACATCCATGAGGGAGCCCTGGGGCTGCACTTTGTCTCTTTCACGCAGTACCTCACATAATTACTCAAGGATGCCCAAAACACTGAGCTGCTACAACAAGCAGGACTGGGGAAACAATCAGCACGTCATTCCTGTGAAACTACTGTAAGGCTGCAATGGATAGGGTGTGTCAGCATGGCAAGGAGAAGAAATCCATCCCATGCTCCCAGCATAGCCTTCTCAAGGGCTGCTTGCCCCAAGGAAGGGGCAGCCATCTCCTTGCCTCGGGAGCTGCACTTCCCACAGGCTTTCCCCACAGACTGGGGAGAGGTTTGGGAATAACCTCACTGTGTGGAAAATGACAGCACATCGTAATGACTGCATTGCTGCTCTGGCCAGCCTGCAGGGCAGTGATGCTGCAGCTGTAGCAAGGGGTGTTTAGATAATCTCTTCACTTCTAGCCACTGAGAAGTGGTAATGGTAGGAGCTGGTTTGGTGCTGCAGCAGCAGCTCCCAGCCCTGCTGCCCACCTCCAGGCCTGGCTTTATTGCTGCATGGTTCCAGCTGGGCCTTGTGTGGACGACCATACTATAACCACTCCTGTTCAGCCACCCTCTGGCAGTATTGAAGTGAGCTTTGAAAGGCACGCATAGCTGTACTCCTACTTTTATCGCTCTTCTGTTTACCATCCTGACCAGCAGCCCCTGCCAACACCACGTTGTCCAAGCCAAGAGGCCAGAGCTTCACACTGTGCAGCAGTACACATCCTCCTCTAATCCCAGCTCTGTGAACTCTCCTGCCATTGCCTCAGCCCCCAGACTTCTCTATCACTGACAACATCTGTCCCCTAGCACACATACACAGACAAAGCAGCAGCAACGTAAGAAAAGAGCACAGCTAACCCTCAAAGCTCCCAGGGGACCATCTCATTTAATGCTCTCACTACAGACACCTTCTATCCAGAGCCCATATTTGTATCCATGTCTTAGAAACTGCCAATTTGAACTTGCTGGCTGCCTCTCTCACTGTTCACTGTTTTTGGCCATGCTCAGCGAAGCTCACGAGGTGCCCTGGCATCCCCTGGTTGCTGCTGGAGCAGGGCTACCTTGCTTCTGAGCTGGTCGTTCTCCTCCTTGCAGGCTGAGAACTGCTTCTTCCAGTGCTCTATGCTGGCAGCCGACTCCTGCAGCGCTGTGGTCAGACGGGCGTTGCTCTCCCTCAGCGTCTGCAGCTCCGTCTCCCATTTCTTTACGTTGGAGGAACTGCGAAGGACCGGACACTGTTAGATGGGCTGATCATTTACCCCACATCTTGTTACTCTCTGTCTGACCGATGTACCATGCTGTTCTGTACCTGAGCATCGCAATGCCTTGTCAGCACTGCTGGGACCCCGTGGAGGAGGGGATACTACCCCACACATGGTTTGTTTTATGCCCAGCCTTCAGTATGCCTTATGTAGAGCTGAAGAATGAAGCTACCCACTCCCCAGAGCTTTGAACTACAGAACAGAGCAAATGGAGGCTCTGAAACCACTTCCACAGCAGCTTCTGTGCCCGTGGAGGTGTCTTCAGCAGGAGGAATGAGCAACCGGTATGATTCGGAACAGGTTACGCTACTGAAATGCTGATAATGTACTTCAAGTGTAAAACATGCAACCTTAGAGTTGCTCACTGCGTAACGCTTCTACCGTCACTGCTGCCTTTATTTTTAAGAGCTTTTTAAGAGTAGTTTGATCCTGAACTATTTTCTATCCATTCACAAATATATTCACACACAAGAGGCAGACAAAGCAAGCAGGATTCTAGAAAAGAACTGCACTATTTTAATGCTACAGCTTCGCACGTTCCAAGTTCAGTGCTTTCACTGTGGGTGCAAATTACTCTTTTCAGCATTACAAATAATTTATCAAACCAAGTAGCAAAAAACATGACTTCAAGGGACACTACTTGCAGCTTAAGAAACACCTCCAAAGACTTCTAGGAAGCCCAGTGAAATTATAGCTTTCACTTCAACAGTTTATGGTGCAGTGCATTCCCTTAAAGGATTTTAAATATCCCTACCTATTTGCATTGAAGTAAATGCAGCAAAAACAAAGAGGAGGAACAGATTAACTTCATATGTTACCAGTAGCAACTGCTTCTCAGTGACCTAGGTCTTATTTCTGTGGCTCTAAAACTCCGCAAAGGAAGCTGGTGTGACATCACCAAATGATCTTATCTCATCATGAACCAGATCAGGAAAAAGTAAACATCTCCCAATCAGATACCAGGAGGTGCCTGCTAAGATCTGCTCATTCATTCCTTCTGCTGCAGTTTAAATTATGTTATTACATCCGAATAATTTCTACTCATACCATTAGCCATCAGATAATTACAGCATACCACCTCGATGCAATTAAGGTATTAAAGGAACCTCACCTTTGGGCTAGAGCAATTTTTAGTTTATCATTCTCAGACTTGAGCTGTGCCTCAGCAGAACCACCGTGGGATGCCTTCTCATCATCTGTCCCATTCACACTCGATGCTCGGGTGGAAGATGGTGTTTCACGCCCGGATTCCTGCGGCACAACACACAGATTAATGCAGGGTTTCTTTCTACATTCCGCATCTCCTGCAAAGCAGCCTGACTGCCATCAACCAAAGGTTACACAACTTGCAGGCAGAGGCACACAAGAAGAACAGAGAGGGCTTTCCTTCTTGTCAGCCAAAAAGGGACCTGTCCTGCTTGTACCCACACATGAGTGTGTCAGTGCAAGGATGCACAAATGCACAGGACAGATAATGTACCATGAGCTGAATACTCACACGTTGTGAAAAGTACAAAGCTGCTCTCTTTATAAAGGAATGAAGGAATGGTAATGAGGCACAAAATGAACATTTAAAGTGTTCACAAATAACTTTTAAATGTTTTAACAGATCCCTTCTGAAGGGTTTTTGGTCGTTTGTGGTTTTTAAGGTAATGAAACAATACAGTGCCCCTGGAAGCACTGGAAAAATATACAGAATACTGTTGCTCCAAAAAGATGAGCTGCACACACTGCTTGTTGCTGACCACAAATACAGAACAAGCAGAGAATCATAGAACACATGACTAAAGTCTTCAAAAACCACAAATATCCAAAGGCAGCCTCTCTGAGCTGTATTTGGACCTCTCTCAGGGGTTAGTTGAGCCTTCAGCACCTTTTCTCTAGCCATCCAGCTCTATTTCCTGAACAAAATGAATATAACCTTCCACCAAAAACCAGCACAGGCCAAGCACTGCCACCAAACCAGCACTCATTCTTTGCTAATACACCACTGCCCAGTGCTCACTGGGCACAGAGGTGCTTGGCTGTGTGGAGGTGCGCTGCCTAAAAAGGTCTATTATAAAAATTGCAACATCAGCTCTTCCATCCAGCCCCTCACTAAAATGCTGCCTGTTTCTGCAACGCAGCTTTCAATGAATCACATCCAGGCAATGAAAGACGTGGTGGCTGTGAAGCAAGCTTTTGCATTGGCAAACTGAACTCCTATGAAGTAGATTAGACAGTTGACAAAAAGGAGCTTCCTAATAAATCTTACTTACTGTCTGCTGCAGAACTATGCTGATGCACTTGCTAGTGACCCAAGCTATGTGTAACAGTACAAATCAAAGGATGGATAGCTCTCCCAGTTATTAAAGATTTGTAACAGCTCAGAACTGCTGAAAAAAACTTACAGGTAAATGAAGGCAAAGAGCATGGATGGATGAAAAATATTCCTCTGACAACGTTCATGCCCAACAGCTGATAATTACCTTGGGCAATCTTCATTTGATACACTCCCCCCAGCCTGCTGCCAGAGGCTGGCAGTTCATTAGAAAATTTAGCTTTAAATTATTTATCCTGTATGCATACAGGTATTTAAAGATAAATTACAAACCTGTGAATGATTGCTTGAGGTCTCAATTTTCTCTTGAGATCTGTCTCTTGCTAGCTTGGCAGCCTCTTTCACTTCTTGGAATTTCTCTGCAAACTGGAAATAGGATAAAAGATGCATATTAAAATGATTAACCATATATTAAACTGTTTGGTTTATTATCTTTGTGTGTCTCATAGATCTCCAGAAGTGACCAACTAATTTTGATAATTTCTCTTTTTGGCAAGAAAAAACATTTTAATTCTTTGGCAGGAGGGTGCTTCCAAAGGCATGGCAATGCTGTTTCTAAAAGAGGGATTCTGTGCAGCTCACAATAGAATCCCACAGAGCTATTGGTGCCTCTTGGCATGAAATGGTTTTGTTTATTTCTTCCCCCCTTGACATTCTTCACTCAACACTGATGATTTATTGAGGTCCAAAGTATATATGATTCTATGATCTTATATACCAAGCCCAATGCATGTAAGATCATGGAGTCATAGAATCATATTTGGATTAAAAAAATTATCAATCTTCTATTCCTCAGAGCAAGTCAATTAAATTAAAGAATGCAAACGAGCTCATGAGACATCTGCAGGATGTGAGCAAGGGATTATCAAGACAGAAAAGATGAGAAAAAGGTGATCTGGATGTGCTACGGGGACCTATGAAAATGCAGCTTCTTTGGTCTGATTTTCTAAGTACTGGCAAAAATAAAGGTAGAAGACTTCAGGAAAAGGTTTGAGTGGTTTCTATAAATATCAGACTGGGGGAGTCAGTGGAATGGAAAGATAAAGATGAAAAGCAACAGTCTCGTTCCTACAAGTTGCTGGAGGACATCTGCTCCTAAGCCAGTCTGGCAGCTTTGAAACACAAGCATTATCGCAGCCAGTTGGTGGTGCGGGGCTTTGAACGCCTTGAACGGCATGTAAAGTTTTAAAGGGATGATTGCAAAGATGGAAGAAAAGGCATTTAAATAAAAGTAATTAAGATGCAGGCAGTATATGAGTAGGGTAGGTAACTTTGTCTCCCTGCTGAAGTAACCTGTGATTTGGAAAACTTGAAACACTAGGAAGGAAAGGCATTAAAAGTACATATAAGCAGATCTATTTTAATGCACAGTTTGTGGCTAAAAATACTGTCATTAAATCCTTGGAAAATTCAGGATACTTCTGACAAAACAGTAAATGAAAGCCTTGCAAAAATCACATTTTATAGTCAAGGAATGGGAAGGATCATTATCCACATACTAATCCCATCCTCTAACTTTCAGATTTACAGCTGGCAGTTAGCATGCTTTCTCCCAGTACAACACTGGGACTGTATAGACTGATAAAGCAAATCTTCAACTGGTCTAAAAGAAATCTGGATATACACGTGGAGACAGTGCACACAGAATGGAGATCTCCAACAAACACACACACACCACTCTTAAAGCCCATGGAGGAACATATCTTCAAAGCCAACTGAAAGTTTGCAAGTCACTTATGAAGGACTGTGGACTACAGACTGTAACGATGCTTATGAATAATGAATATGGAACTCTTGAATCCAGCTATGTTCTATACAACAGCTGGAATTCCATAGGTAAAGTATTGAGCTTCTATTTGATGGCACGTGCAGTCCCTACACACAGAACAACTTGATTACCTTTGCAGCTCTATAAAGACCATTGGCATCACCTACTCTACATTTCAGCCTTACATGATTTGACTCCAACTTTACATTAAAAATCTCTGTAGTACCTCCCACTGTGACAAAACAGCTACAGCAAAAGGATTACTTGTAAAATACTGTGTCAACATAAGTTCTATGCTTGGATTTCTTGCAAACAGTAAAGGGCTGTTTTGAGTCTCGCTTTTCCAATAAATCCTTATGGGCAAGTATGAAAAATTTATGAAGGTTCTTCACGGACTTTATGAAATATGAAAAAAGAATTAGAAGTGATCTATCAAATTTTATCTTTGCAGCTATCTTCATAAAGCACACAGGAGACTGCTGTGAAAAATCATCTGAGCCAAGAAGAAAAGGATGTTTTTACACAGTGCCATAATGGAAATCGTATGTGACTACACAAAAGCAACCTTCAATACAAAACTGATGAAGACCTCTTCGCACAGTGGATTTCAGTCTCCCATTTAACAACACGCACATTAAACACCTTTAAAAACAAGTACCAGTAGGTGAGATTTTCACCAATCTCAGATAGACCCTTGGCTTTAAAAGAGGAAGTATTACACTTACTTCTAAGCACTTCTAAGCACTACAACATAAAGAGGGCTGCAACAGAAACTAAGGTGCAAAACTTCCCTGTTATTTGTTTATCCCATACATTTGGTTGCAGTCCATAGAGTTCTGGTGCTGCTCCTTTTTTATTCTTAGCTAATTAACAGCTGCTAGATTTTGCTCACAGTTTATTTTCGAAAGGTAAAGAGGATCCCTTGGCTTGCTATGAAATTAACGCCTTTCACTTGATCATTCTGCTGAGTGCAGAAACGTGACAGCGATAGCCCTGACCCATACAGCATTACCAATGCTGACTGCTGCCTCTCTCCAGCAGCTGACCAACTCTGCCTCAAACGTAAACTGACAAATAATTGAGATACTAAAAAAAACCTGCATGTCACCACCAAGATCTAAAGTGATTTTGAGCTATCAAACCATTGCAACGATAGAGTGCTTTTCAAAATGGGAAATTCTTAGTTTGTAATAGGTGAAAACGTGGTAAATGCAGTCTCAAGAGGCTATGGCATGTCTAATTCTCCAAAACCACCTTCTTATCTTTCCTCCCTTCACCTTCTCCCTCCTTCCCATTGTCCTTGGGCAGACGAACTTACCCACAGTTAGCAAAAGAAAGACAAATAGGAGAAATACCAACTGAAGACCTCTCCAACAGGCTACCACAGCTGCTAATGCACCCCACTGCCCCAGTAGGCTGTGGGACCAAGCTGCAGGACAGACTGGCTGCTCCCACCCCTGGGAAGCTCAGCAGGACGGGGCAAGCCCATGGGCACTGCCTCGATGGAGTCCTGACCAGAGAGATTTAGTGGGGACTCAAAGGTGCTGCTGTGCACTGCATAGATTATGTAAAGGCTGTTCAAATCTGCAGCCAGCCTGACACCTGGAGAAACATGTAAATATGTAGAAACAGAGCTTAAAATTTTACACATTAGGAAGCATTATTTTGTGCACGTGAACTTTAAGCTCCTGATCTGGCACAATATTTCACGTCTCCTCCTGAGGCAGTGTCAGACTTGGAGCAGCTGCTCCCACCCACAACAGTCCCACACAGACCTCCTCATCCCCTGGGTTTGTAGAATGGGCTATGCAATGCACACACCTGGGACCACTGGGTGCCTGACCCACACTGTATGTATGGCATTGCCACTGTGGCTTTTCCTCGGCGTCAGGCAGATTGTCAGGGATGAGAGCTTTTGCTCCTGAAAGTGGCCAGGGATCATACTGCACACATAACACAAATGGAAAGCAAAGGTCTGGCACTTCCCAAAAGCTGGCTGCAGTTGCTTTATAATGTGCAAAGTCTGGGCTTACTGGACTTCTCACCTGTATAAATCTCTGTCCCTATGCCCTTGGCTAGCTACTGCTCCTAAGATTATCATGTCTGTACCACAGCATCTTGAGTGATAGCAGAAATGTTACCTTACAGCTTGGTGTGCAAAACACATCACTAGTTTTACTGCATCAGCCCTGCCTCTCCATCACAACCAGGCAGACCATTAATTCTGGTTTGATTCCTGTTTCAATTTTGGTGTAACAACATCTGAGGCATTTTTGAGGTAGAGGGTGAAAGAGGTAAAGGAGAGGCATTGAGTCGTGTCAGGAAAGGACCCTGAGCAGGACATGACCATCCATATTGATTGGGACAGTCCCAGTGTCTGTGGTTAATTAGGTTACTAGGTCACTGAATGCAGTTTTCGTTAATGGCTCATGTTTAATTTGAACTGCTTGTCCCTATAGGTATGGATTAATGCTTAAGTGTCTCAAGAGAAGAAAGCCATTAGAAAGAGGCAATACCTTTTATAAGGCCAGCCAATATGCTTAAAAAATGCAGGAGTTGATAGGTGTGCTAACCACTTCTCGTATCTCATTATTATCCATTGTTTTCAGCAGACATCCTTCATTTTCATTTACTTATTTATTTTAAGCCAGGGCAATTGATCTCTGGTTCACAGGAGTTTTAGCACACCCTCCCAACTCTTGGCTAAAAGCTTCAGGTATTTTCGGGAAGCCCAGCACACTGTTATTTATATCTTCTTTAAGAGTGTAATGACATCAGCATAAAATGAAATGATTTTGCTATTCCCAATACACTTATACTTCTGTAATCTCTTCACCATTTTGATCTTTCATACTAATGGCTTAATAATTAAATGGAGGAGCATGATCATAAGGGAAATCTTGGTCCCATTGCGTTGCATGGCAGTAATAAACAGCTTTTCTAACATTTTCAAGACAGACAACTGTCAGATTTTCAAACACAACATTGTAAGCCATTTTCAAAAGTGCCCCTTAAGCCACCTCTTTTGAATATTCTGACCAGAAACAGCCTTTCTGCTGGTTTTGGAAGCCTCTCCTGCAAGTAGAAGACTGTAGCACGGGCAATGGGCACTTCAACAGCGTGAAGACATTAAAGAGTCACTTAACGATATCAGCAACAAACTTACTCCAGGCACATCTTTGGTCAATTCTAGAGAATATGATCAAATCTCTCTGACTGGGCTATAAGGACCTCCAAATGTGCTGATTCTAAAGGTGCCCAAATGTTGCATTGCATCATGCTTACCTGTTACTCAAAACAAATGATTCCCCCTTGATCCACATTAACCCTTTGATTTACTTATTTAGCTGATATAAACACCTCTTTGAGATGAAACGAGCACTCCTCCACATCTAAACATCACAAAAGCTCACTATCACCAACACCACACTTGTAAAAAACAGTTTTGCATGTGATTGATTGAATGGCCTTAGTACCTCAGGACAGCATCCCATTTTTGCCATGGCACCTTAACAGACATCCCAAATCCAAAAGTAATTTAATACGCAAGGTAAAATATGCTTTGTATATAAGAAACACTTGCAAAAAAAACCCACACATCTGGAAACAGCAAAAACTCAGTAAAATAGTTTTAGAACACTAAAACCTTGTAAAAATTCAATTGATTGAAATGTCTCCCTCCAATTGCAATGATTTACCTTAGCTATTTTAGACACTAGAAGAAACTTCTGTCCTCAGGGCTGCATTCAAATAAAGCATGCAAGAGGACAGCAGCACGAGAAGCTGTGCACCACGTTCTGGGACACAGTGTTAACTGCTAAGCTTGGTGCCAAACAGCCATGCTTCAAGTGGTAACTATGTGCTAGATTTAAGTACCGCTTTTCTGTAGCAGGAACAAACATCTCAGCCACTTGATGAGCACTTGGCAAGACCACTGATCTAACGACAGAGAATTTATTTTAAACTGCTGGTTACTCATTAGCAGAGGCAGTCATGTGCTGCTGCAGCCAGCCCCTACCCAGGGCTGTGCTGTGCTGATACCAGGGTCAGGGCAGCTCCAGGAGGTGCAGCCTTGGTCCCACTTGGTTTCACAGCATTGTGAGCATCTGGAATCGCAAATGTCTTTAACCACACTGGGCAAAACACCAAGATCCCCACACTAGAACCATCATCAGCAACCCAATTTAGTTTATAGTTTAGACCACAGAGTTTGCAATGCAGCCTTCTGTATGCAGAGATACTAGCAAGTTATAGGAATTGATCAAGGCGCGTGGATGAAAAGGATTTGCAGAATCATGCAGACTGGAAGAGGCTGGATGGGTACACGCACTTCTCCACTCTCAGCAAACAAGACTGCTGGGGAGCCACATTACCTTGGACAGCTGCTGCTCAGAGGGAAAGCCCAACCCAAACACAGTGTTGGCTCTGCTGTCTGCCCACTGGCCGAACTTCTGCGAGGTTTTGGTGAAGGTCATGTTGGGGGTGATTGTACTGTTTATGATCACCTGTTTAGAAACAGATCAAAAAGAATTATAAGAAGCCACATCAGAAATGTATTTCCTAGCAACTGTATAATTCAAAGCAATTAGCAGTCTGAACAGAGAAGCTGCAGTACTCCCAATAATTTCTCCCCAAACATATATTTCATATATTATCTCACATGATGCAGGAATTGTGATGTTTTGTTATCTTTTATTTCCAAAGTACCATCACAGTCCTGCAGTTTAACACCACAGAACTCAAAGTGGGGACAGGAGGTATAAAATAACTCTGGCAGAAACACAGAGTCAACCCCACTTTTTTTCAGCATGGAAGCACACAATTATAGTTTAACAGTGAGCTTAACCAGGGAGGGTGGTAAATGACATCACCAACAATGCACATGCAGTTTCAAACATAAGTGTCTTGGACAAATACTCCACCACTTTCACACTGACTGATATCTGATTCAGCAGCCTTGAAAGCAGCAGTGGTTCTTGGGATCAAAGAAATGGCCAACAAGAGGAAGGCTGCCGGGATGCAGTCTCTCAGGAACTTGGTAGAAAAAGCATAAAGTGTAACCATTACCAAAAGGAATGAGATCTACATGCCAGTTCATTATCAAAAATCTCAACTTTATTTTCAAGATACATCATTATATGAGCCTAGAGACTCCTTCCCTTGAAAATGAATTCATGAGCAACAGTCTTCCTGCTAGCAGAACAGGAGCTTTCTTTAGTAACACATACCATCATTTCCAATATGCAAATTATGGAGTAATTAAGCCAAATCCGTGGGACAGCTTAATTAGCATGATCAGGAAGTATCCTGGCAACATCATTTGCTAGGTATTCCAAGCAGATTTTTCCTAAGCTATCATTTACATTTAGCAAAAAAGCGTGAATTAAATTCACCAGAGAAAGAACATTCCTTGCCTCCATCTCCTTCCTAACTTCTGCCTTCTGTGTGGATGCTTTTGTTTTTCTTCTTAGAAGCTGCACATCTTCAGTGGCTCCCCATACTCTGTGCCATCACTTCCCAACAAGCGCACAATTCCCTGCTGTGTGCACAGGACCAGCTTTGGCACACAATGAGTCGATCCAGACCAAACTCAAAAGCAAGATGAAATCATTGCTGCTGGAAGCTTCTCACCAAAAGGATGAAAGCAGGGCAGGGCCAGGTGGCTGGGACTCATAAATTCTGTTTTACTTTTTTAATAGGAAGAATCAGGATGAGAAGGGGGAAGAGGTGATTCTTCTTCAGCCAGCGCTGGCTGACATATGCTGTGTAGAAATGAACTTTTGGAGATCAGACATGGTTTTGTATGGCTGTCTCATAGATAGAGACGTAAGGAAAGCTGTCCAGATGTGCTGTGCTCCAGTTGAGTCACGCAGGTGGCCAATATAAAAACCTAAGTTCAACTCCAGTGATTTAAATTAAAAGAAAACCAAAGACTTCAAAGACTTTATTGCATGGTTTTGGCAATTCAAAGGGAGAATGACAATAGGAGGATTGGATGATACAATGAGTCACAAGAAAGGGGGGGAAAATCTATGGCCAAACGATAAATCAGGATGTTTTCCCATAAACATTAAAGAAAGTGCTGAACATATATCCCACGTCAGACAGGTGAGCTACTTAAATATACTTGTCTTATTGAGTTATTTTAGAAGCTCTGAAACAGCCATATATTTCAAGGGATAAAAAGTATTATTTCAGCCCTACCATGCCTATCAGATCAGGCATCTTTGGGTGAAAAACTAATAAAATGACCCCTCTCACTGAAAAGCGAGAACCTCCTTCATGGGAAGCTGACAATGAGAGTAATAAAAATTCCTAAAATAAACATTTAGAAAATACAAACATAAAAAAACACACCAAAGACAACTTTTAGACCACAGTCCAACATCAAAGGAGTGATAAGAGGAATAATGAAGACTACAGACTCTAACATAAGGCAATTTATTGAACAGTGAGATGAAGTATACTAGCTTAGCACCTTAGAGGCTAATTTTTTCTATAGCCAGTGCAGAATCCAAGGGAAGGCTGTGGTGATCACACACCTTCAAGAAACTGCCAGTTCATCTGCTAAGTTTATAAAAAGCTGCAATTACTGAAAGTGATTGGAAGCCAGCTCTAGCTTTTTAAGCCATCCTCCGTCAGTCAGATGCCCCAGACACCACAGACAAGTGAAAACCTGAGGAAAAGCTGAGAGCAACTCAGAGCTGCACGGAAACAGTCAGGAGAAGGGGAACGCAACACAGCGCCGTGAGGTACCCATGATCAACACTATTGGCATGAAGAATCCAAAACACAGCACCATAGAGGCCTCTACAGAGAAAATCAACTCTATCCCAGCCAAACCCACAGT
>PPHD01011290.1:0-18936 GCA_002909625.1 Bambusicola thoracicus | reverse complement strand
GAGACTATGCATGCGATTTTTAAGGAGACCTGCTTGTATATAGAAAATACTTATTTTGCATCAACTGTACTCCACATACAGAGGTGGGCAGTTCCTGTAGCACCAAATACATGTACTTTTTATGCAAACTGTCTGGAGTTCAGCTTTATGTACAACTGCATGTTAGGCAAGAAGGCACCTAGCCAGCCAGCTCTCACCCAAATCATGGGATATCGAGATACTCCTTTCTGAATCTTTTCTCCCCATTGTGAGAAATGTTGGCTGTGCAGGACACTAATTAGAGTTGCTTCAAAATCTGATACAACTATAGACTTCTGTGCAACATTAATGCCACATCTCGTTCTCACTACACTTTTTGTTTAACCAGGGTGTGAGCAACTTCATCAAATGAAAAAAGAAGGAAAAAATCTTATTTAAACTTATTCAGGTAGAGAATAGGATTTTATAAAGATGGTATCAGTAAAACCGTAAGTCGCCAAAAACTCACTGCAGCACATCAACTGAATGAATGACATAATATGTTCAACATTTTGATTTGTGGGCCCATGGTTTTGATTCTGCCTGTTCCTGTCACTCCTCTCTTGACACAAAAAATTTAAGTTTTCTTTTTATTTGATGTTTACAGTGGTAATTAAAGACCATTCAAACGCAATTATTTAACAGTTGCTCTTTGGTTTTATGTTGTTTGACATTAACAACATCAGTATTTAAAGCCACAGTAGACCTTAACTTCATCTCCTACGTTATATCCTTGAGTCTGACTCTCAGAATTGCATCCAGCATGATACATGAGCAAACAGCAAGTTCAGCAAGGCGCCGTACTTTTGACTTCATCTACAAACCACTGGGCACAGAGGCAAGAAAAGATGCCATTACATCATAAATGCTCATTTAAGCAGCATCAAGCCAGGTAAAACATTTTGTGAAAACACATTTGTAAAACAGAAACATCAAGCTGAAATGCCTTAGAATCAGCTTCACTTTATTCTCTGGAGGAATTACAATGATCAGATCAAATTTAAACACAAGCTAACTTCTATAACAACCATTAAGCTTTTAAAAATAGGCACTCTGATTTATATCAGTATTTCATACACTAAAGTCATTGGTTTCATTGTTAATTTCTTGAACTTTGTATATAACCTGCTTCAAAAAAGGCTGTTAAAATAATGGTCTTACAAGTCCTACAACACAGGCGAAAGGGATCAAAACACTCATAGTTTAAAAGGCATAAAGTGCCTGTTCAGCTTGGAAGAAGCAGAACCAGGTCAGCAAGTTTAAGGAATTCATCTCTTCCCTTACCCAGAATTCTGCTTTGCCACTGCCCTTCTTGCAGCGCTCCGCCAGGACAGACACACCTACAGTCACTTCAGATAATGGCTCTTCTGCTGCTTTCATGAGAACAATCTGAATCACGCGTCCTTCATAAATGTGGGCATCAAAAGTAGACTTCCATTCCGGATACATGGTGGGTTTCCTCTGAATCAGGGTTTTTCCTCTCTCTGAAAGACACACCAAAAATGGAGAGAAACTGTAAAACCAAAAGGCAAAGCTCAACTGGACCAGCTGGATACGTAAGGGCAACGAAGGTGTTACTGTGCCACCCCAGACTGGGGCAGGTAATACCTGGTCTGGGATTAGTCACACGCGTTCTGACAGGGAATATTTGCACTGCTGCTTTCTGGCATCAATCTCCATGACGTGTTATCTGATTATAGTGAATACCTACTGCTAGAAGATAAGACAGATGTTATGCTGACCTAGGTTTAAACTGAAACTTGTGGCAGAGAGATGAGAGGTTCCCCACGTTTCATTAATCCACTTCCAAGTTATCCCAGCATTGCACTTCTACTCATAAACAAGTCTCTCTCATTGACACTGTACTCTCTCTGCTGTGCTTTACCACTTTTCAACAAGCATCAGAAGGCCGTACGTGTAGAGGTACATACAGCACATACAGACCCTGCACAGTTAAAGAGTAAGGACACCTGTTCCCTTCATTTCTTCTTGCCTTCAGTTTAGTGTACCAACCAGCTGTTTTCTGTCCCCATCTGTAACAGCCATCAGTGTATCTGAAGACCCGGCCATCTCAGTAATCCCACTGACACATTCAAAATGATACTTACTGCCTTCTAAACAACCACATCCAACGCAACTCTCGTACATGATGCCACCTCCACAGCATTTCTCTGATGTGCTCCTAAGCCAATTAGTCCCCGTCTGTACTCAGGCAACTGAAAACCATTTTGTACATTCTGTACAATTTTTTGCTGCTTATCAAGATTATTTGCTGCAATAAAAGTGCTTTCTAAATGCCTCTTCAGCTCTGAATTATATTTTTTTCCTCCTGTAAGAGTGCAATCTGTTCTTACGCTGTCAAGGCAGTAGCAAAGGAGATTAAATAGCCAGACCCTTTCCCAGCAAGCTGCAGTGTGATCTGCTGCCTATAACTAGCCATCAAATTTTCATTCACTTCAATGAAAGAAGAATGAGACAACTCTTACTTAGAGAAAACAAAACCCAACAACTTCCTGGAAATGTAGGGCAAAGTCCACATTCATTCAGTAGCAACTTCCTCGATCCACGTTGCTCAACTGTGCTGAGCTATTCACACGAGAGTAAGGAAAAGTGCCCTTCCTTATTAGGGAAGGCCTACCCACAACAGCATTACAAATTACAACTTTGACAAGCACACCAAACTCTCCCTGCCAAAAAATACACTAAAATGTTCACATAGCTACCTGAGGACCTCTGTCATTTCACAGCAATCTTGAGTATTCCTCCTCAACTGAGTCAAATGCTTTTATCTGAAATTTGGGCAACCTTGCAGACAGAAAAACTCAAAAACATTAGCAATCCGAACCTACTTGCAAAGCTTTGTACTTGTTATTCATAGCTATGGAAGAATTTGGAAATACTATAGTGAAAGTATATCAAGTAAGCTCAAAGAGAGAATCATTTAGTGGTTATAAAGATGGACAATAAAGGTAAGGTTGAATTAAAAGTGAGCTGACTGCACAGCAAGGGTTTTATGTTAGCCTCTTTTCTGGGTTGCTAATGCCAGACTCCTTCATCAGAAAGGCATGCTTCAGCCAGCATCCTTGGGAATCTGCAGCCATTTGCAGGACCTTTGGTGATAATTCACAATTTGCAGAAGCAGCAATACTTAACAGGTGAGTTGGTAACAATCTTTGTATGGTTTTTAGTGGGAAGGAGAACTATTTCAGCCCATTCACAAAAGTCCCCCTGTTCCCATGCCTCAGTTAAGATCTGCTTTGCTGAGTTACTATGCACATTCTTACCCTACGGAGAACAGGAAGAAGCTACCTGAATTAATGGCAATGACCTCCAGCTCGTCCATGCTGCTTTGTTAATTAAGATCATACTAATCGAGACTTGTCACAGATCACAGTATCTGCCTGTAATTGAACACTTAAGTCTGAGGAACAAAACAGCCTTTAAAACACTATTCCTACTCTTCCTGAATTTAGGCTTCCATTATTTCTCTGCTAACACTAGTGGCTTCATATTCCTTTTCACATTTGTAAATTGGCTTAATGCCTAATCATCAGGCAAATTATTTTCTTCTTATATAACAAGATTTCCTCAATCATGCTTCATTATGCAAACCCAACTGAAGTTATTCCAAACCTTGTCAAACTGGCAGCAGGAGCATCAGTTTCTTTTCCTCAGCACCTCCCGCCCCCAACTAGTCACTGCTCTGAGGTTCACAGCACCCTTCTCCCCCACCTTACTTCAAAGAGAGGTGCAAGCAGAGAGGAGAAATGGTGGGACAATTCCACTTGTCAGAAAGAGACATAAGCTGACAAATTCCAGGGGATTTATTTAGACCACTTCCACACCTCCAAATGTTCTAACAAAATCGGTGCTTTGAACACAACTTCTTTAGAGCATCTCCCATCAGACTAGGAAAGAACCTCTTTGGAGCTTAATGCATTTGCTAGATGACAGCATTTTCTGGAAGGGGTGCTCTGCTTTTCCTGCATTCCTTGGCATTTTGTGAAGCCCTAGAAACATAAGGCAGGATTTAGAAGGCTCGGTCTAATCCATACAGTAATTCCTAGGCTTTTCTCTCTCATCCTGTTTGGTTGCAGTGCATATTTTAGGTAAATATCTGAAACTATTATAAACCTTTGAAGAAGTGGTCTTTGAAGGCTGCAGGCCTGCTCAATGAGGAGATGCTAACAAATCTTTGGCTGCAAATCATTGCAGGCAAGTAATTCTGTCAAAAGCCTCAGTTACTATTACAACAATCAAATACATTTGTCATTAGTATCCATTCTCTAAGGCAATAAAAATAATGTACTGCGGTATGCATGAGAAGGGTATTCTCAAACCTACTGCAGTTCATATTCCTCTTATTGACACTCCACTACACCACTCTCTTGCAGAGCCCCTGTGAGTGCAGTCTGTTGCTTACAGAACTGGAGAACTGGCTTTATTTAACATTTCCAAACTTATGTCATATAAAGCTAACAACTCAACTCATACAAAAGTGATATTTCAACTGTTTCAGCTGCTTCACCATGTATTTTGTGAATACAACGCATTTCACTTGTTGGTGCCGATGCAGGAGAAAGGAAGCTTAGACTTCATCCTGCCAAGTGCTGAGCATTCTGGCTGCAAGGACAAGAAAGCTCTAACAAAGAAGCCTCATTTTACAGTGGGGGTAGAAAAAAGCCACTGTTAATTCTCCCTTTCTGAAAGAAGGGTTCATGCTGACGTGCCTGGCATGACAGGAACAGCAGGACACATTACCATTCACAGACTAAGAGGGACTGCAGTATTTCTCAACAGTTTATTTGTAATCCAAAAAGCACCACCATTGGTAAGCTCACCTGTATTCAGTGCCTCCTTCATCTTGATAGCACAGAAAGGCTGCAGTTGTTCCCCTTGATTCTGCCCAGGTCCCAGCTCAAATGAGTTGAAAGATATCCGTAAGAAGGGGGCCATTGTTCACAACAGTGGTGATGCACACCTGTGTGGAAACAAATGAATAGAAGACCTGGTCTGAGACATGTGAGAAAGCAGTGCAAAGTGCTCAGCCATCACAGCCAGTACAACTCATGCTCTGAAGTCCGGAAGTCTTATATGAGGCTTTGAGACAGTGAGCCCAAAGTAAAACTTGGCCCAACCTGAAACAAGAAATATCACCAGTATGACCAAAGCCTTATCATAAGACACTCTTTTTTAACTGCACCCAGTTTGACTTAGATCCTTCTCAGTTTTTAGTGGACCGAGACCACTTCCATTGAGAGATACAAATTATCAAAGAAATCCCAAAGTAAGAGACAGTAGAAAATTCAAGTGGAAAAACTGCACATGTTTCTTAACACACTGATGATCCTTTGATAAATAATTGCTTTTGGAGCCACTTGTATGACTATATAGAATGAGTATATTTAAATATATATTCCTACCACTACAAAAGAACAGCACCGAGTCACTTGGTCTAAACTGCCAGAAAATGCAGGTATCCAAATCATCTAAGTCAGCAAAGTGGTGTTTCCCTTGTCTTCCCTCCTTCTCAAGAGCTCCTAAACACAGAGCAGATTGCAGCTCAGTTTGCAGCACTTCCAGTAGTGCAGTTTGCTGTATGCCAGCCCTTGCTTGGTGAAGGAAACATGAATTACTCAAAAGGAAAGGCAACAGCATTCCTTGCCAACAGATGACTACGTGCAATCAGAGAAAGGATTAGGAGAAAAGAGTTAACAAGGTACTAGGAAGAGATGATGGAAAAAGGAATGAAAAGTGGGCTGAGCTGGCCTTTATCTGTAGATTGTTAACTAGCTTGGCCAAACAGCATTTTAAGCAATCCTGCACATGCTTGCCTTTATTTTATTATTATTATGTAATGACATTGACCTGAGAAGCAATTAACATTCTTTAAACTCTTAAGGCCCAAAACAGTCATTCAGATAACTGACTATGAAATCAGTCTTTGTACCAAAGCAGAATACAGCTCCTACCGCCATCTTCTGACACCATGCAGTATTCTTACATGGAAACCATTTGCAGAAGAAAAAGAAAGACTTATGACTCTCTAACATTTACTGAGAGAGTTTTTATTAATGGAGTGGTTCACAGAATCATAGAATGGCCTGGGTTGAAAAGGACCACAATGATCACCTAGTTTCAAACCCCCGCCTTCTCTTCAGTAGAGTAACATGAAGTTAGAAAGCAGGTTGAGAATTACCTGGCACCATTGCTCACCCTACTTAGGAAGAAACAAATTGCTTCTGACACATTCTTGGCAATACCAGGCAAAGTATCTGCAGGTAGGCCAACATCCACACACAAGAAAGAATGGAACATACCCAGTGGCTGAAGGGGCTCCCTGGCTGTAAAGGCAGCACACCCTTGCAGGAAACAGCCTAGGTCCAAGAGATGCCCTCCTTCAGTGGCTGCCCCTTAGATGAGCCACAGGCTCACCCAGGCTCTCAGTGAAATAACAGCTCTTCCACACTAATCCACTGGTGAATGTGGCTTGGAGCACTATTAGATGAGAGTGGGGACTGAGACAGCCTCTCAAGGAGAGCCAAACAGCTTTGTAGAAGTACTATTTGATACCTCCCTTGGACAAAGGCAGCTAAGTGACACGCTCATAAACAGCTTTATTGAGGAACACATTTTAACTGCCTGAGAGAGACCTGTGCTCAGTGTGCTCAGGCCTACCCTCAAGCAACGGGCTGTATGACTCACCGGCACCAAATCACATAATGTTACTCTCAGTACAGATGCAAAAGAAACCAGAATTCATAGTATTTCTGGGGAAATACCTTTAGAATCCACCCAGGCCACAGGTAGAAACAAGCTAGGTAGGTTGGCGTGCAGCTCCCACTGGAAACTTTGACAAAAATCACCAGGTTGCAGAATATCTAAGGCTGGAAGGGAAAACCCAGCTAGAGATCACAATTACAAGGTAATTAGAAGGAATAGACAAAGCAAAACTAACAAGTGCACTGATTTCACCCCAACTGAAGCCAGTATGTCTGAAGGAGACCACGAGGCTCGTTATTGGGCATTCACGTCAACAGTAAATTAACAGATGAAACAAAAACAGGTACAAAAAGCATACGGATTTTGTATACCCTCACAATCTTCCTTTGTTCTGATGCTCACATTTTCAACTCCACTTCTCAAAACACTGCTTCTTAGTTTTTGTTTATGGTTATTTTAGTTTCATAACATTTGGTTTCAGTACCATCTCAAATCCTCACTCAGAAATGCAGAGCTAAATACAAGCAATTACAGAGTCAGAAGGAAACACCAAAACCCCATAATTCTGTGATGATGTCGCAAGAGCTTACCTTGTGAAGGTCACCATGAAGGTCACCAGAAGATGCCTTTCTGCTTTTCCATTTAACAGAAAAAATGCCAACAGACATCCTACTGTCACAAAAGCAGCTGCCTATTCCTGCCAAGTTTCTCTACCCCTAGGCATTCTGCTTTTTCCAGAAAAGTAGGCATGTTCAGGGGCTGCATAGAAAATCCCACTATCCACGACAGACTGTATACTGAGATGCAGGGAGGCTGGTTAAGTAAAGACAGGAGGGTTAGGATTCACTCCTCAATTGCTTTCCAATCTTCATCTACACTACGATATTGCACTTGACATATACTGGCTGAACTGCTGTAAACAACAAAAACACACCCTACTAAAACTGTTTTTGGCAGCAAAAGAAATTCCAGAGAGATTCACTTTAATTCAACAACGTTTCTAAAAATCCCTGCTCATCCGAAGTTTTGTCACATCTGAAGAGCAAAAGCACCCCACGTAATACATAATATCGCTTGCTGCAATTTAGACAAAAGTACTTCTCTGGCCTCCTCCAAAGCACTGACTCCAGCCTTAAGTCAGAACTCTGTCTGTCATGAACTGCAAAAAACCACCAGCTATGACCTGAAGGCAATTCTACAGTGGACTCATATGACCTGTATTACTGCTAGGAAGCATTAAAGCCAACATGTTTTCCCTTAAGTGTGCGATTTTATCCAAACTGGTGGAGAAACTGAGATGCAAACTCCAAAAATACTGCAACTGAAAAAAAAAAACAAAACAACCAACCCACTCTGGGAAGATGCCTTGGAAGCACTGTTTCGCACCAAGTACCCATGATGGCCACAGTGATTCACACCATGCTCCTCAGTGCTCCCTGGCACATTCATTTCAAGGATCCCAGTGCGCCCTACTGCAAGTTGAAGCTACGTCCAATACCACCTAGAGTAGATTCTGTAAAAGCCACATCAACTTCCAAGAAGCTTTAAAATTGAGAGCTATTGACCGTATTCAATATGAAAAGAAAATCAACCATGTTAGTGTTGACTATAATAAGCATAGAGAGAAGACAGCGAAAACTGAAACTTCTTCACAGCGATGCCAACATAGGATGGGTGAGTGCTTAGTTTTTGATGTCACATTAGAATAAAAACCTGTGAGACACGAGGCTCCTTGCCTCCAGCAGAGCACAGCAGCTATTGGGGACTCACGCTGAAGCTGAAAGCGTTGCTTGTCACAGTTCCCTTGTGCTGTAATTCTTCCTTGCTGCAAACTGCATGTACTAAACCTTTAGTACAGTGCAGGAGCAAAGAAGCAGTCGTGACTTTTGCACAAAGTGGGACGCGACACCAAAGCAGTGGAGGAGGAAATACTGCCATGCCAGGAACAGGTTGTGGATGCCCTGTTCGTAGAGGTGTTTAAAGACAGGTTGGATGGGTCTCTGAGCAATCTCATTGAGTACTTGATCTAGCAGCACTGCCTGTTACAGAGGGCATGGAACTTGATGATCCTTGAGGTCTCTTCCAACTCAAGCCACTCTATGAATCTATGATTCTAAGAACAGAACGCTGAAAGGACTAAAAAGTAATGGAACAGTTTGTCCATCAGTGATAGAGATCTATACATGCAAGCAAAAAGCAAAATGAGAAGTCTCCGCTGCTGATCTGGGCCTCTGATTTCCTTGTAACAGTCAGAAAAGCAACAAAGTTCCTGCATTTTGCAGATGGATGTACAGCTACACACACACCAGGGTCACGCCTTTTCCCTGGAATGACTGCTTTCTTTTCTGCTTCTTGCTGAGATCCCTTCCAAAGCCACAAAAATGCTTTGGGGAATGCCAACACCAGCAGCCAGCATCACACGCAACTGACCAATGGGTGTTCACCCCTGAAAACACGTTGTAGTAACTTCTGCTTCTTCAGATGCAGAAATATGATTTCCATTATTTCCATCTTGCAGGGTTGCCTTTTTTTACACAATGGTTTCCTTTCCTCCATTCTGGCAATGTACAAAAGGTTCAAGAATGACAGCAACAAACTAATGCCCCGCTTCCCTTGCCCCCACAGAAGCCTCAGAACCATGACCCAGCTCTCTGTGTACTTCCTACTGAAGGATCTGCTAATTTAACAGAGATAACACAGGAAAGCCTGCAGGTAGAGATGCTGGCAACGTGATTAACATCCTTTACCTGTGCACACCACTATCATGCATATTTGCATTTTTATTATTCCCCTTCATGGTGCTCCTTGCTTACGCTGCAGAATAACTCATGCACAGCAGACAGGATGGCTACTGCTCTCTTCACAGGTATGCACTGTGCCGATCAAAACACCGTCTCCAAGACAGAAGCAGCAGTAACTTTGCTGTAGAACATGTACCTGAATCCTTTGATTAGTATCATTAATCATGATACTTATCACTTTTGACGTTGCAGACCAACCGTTACTCTGTAGAGAATTTTCACATG
This sequence comes from Bambusicola thoracicus, assembly GCA_002909625.1. Taxonomy (NCBI): domain Eukaryota; kingdom Metazoa; phylum Chordata; class Aves; order Galliformes; family Phasianidae; genus Bambusicola; species Bambusicola thoracicus. The sequence goes on along the minus strand of PPHD01011290.1, from coordinate 9,169 downwards.
TTCTGATTCAGGTCCTGTCCTCTATTTGATGTTGTGGGGGAGGAAGTTGATCTCAAAAAGAAGCCAGTTTGAAGACTTTTGTTATATTTGCTCTTATCAGCCTTGTCAAGAAGACAGACTGCAGCACTCTGTATCAGCTGGACTTCCCTAAGCACTATGGCATCACTGCTATTTCAGCTAAAGGCTGAAAAGGTACCCACAGCAAACGAGGTACCTACAACAAACACTACAACATAATACTGAATGCTGACAGATGCCAGAGGAGGCAAAAAAGCCATTATTTAGCCACTCAAGTTGCAACTATCTTGTTTTTATTTACTCCAGTAAATGATAGATCCATCTGTCCATGGAATCCAAGAGTGGTAATTAGAAGCAGGAAGCCTCCCAGCAACTCTTTTGATGAACTGTCACATGGAGAAGACTTTACAAACAAAAGTAAACCTTAGAATTACAACTATACCTATAAAAACAAAATATATAATGCATGAGGAAAGCAATGCATCCAAAGCATTAGGAAATACTCAACAAAATGCACTTACCTTTGGGAAGTCAAGCATTAAAAGAACATCTTTAAGGCAGCCCAACCACCTGTAACGTCTGCAGCAATATTTCTGAAAGCATTTACAAATAATTCTACCAAAGGACTTAGGTGAGAAAAGACTGACAAGAAATCTAACAGTACAATTCAATTTACTTGCTCTTAAATCCAATGTCAAATGTATACGGTTCTTTTTCTATTTTTTTCCCTAGTTCACGACTATAAAAAGGCAATCCTCTAAATTCTACCGTAAGTTATATATATTTGGGGATCATCTTTGTTTTATTCAATAGCACATGCAGAATGGTTCATCATATCCTGCAAATACAGCTCAAAAATAAAAATGTAGCCACCATTTCCTTCTTTCCTTCTCCCATTTTTTTTTAATACTTCTGCTTTTATTGGGTTAGAGCAAGACCAGAAACAGAGAACGGCATAATACAATCTGCTATCATTTGTGTTGCAATAGCACTGACAAACTCCAGTCAGATAAGCAATGTTCCCAGGGTTTCTCCTGCCTGGCCAGAAGCACGGACAATTCCGCGTTTCCACGCCTCTTCTGCATGCTCAACAGTCCCATAACTGCCCGAATTTATGGCTGTCTTATAAGCTGGTGATACTTCCCCATCACTTACAGGCCAAAACATTGCTGATGCTTTCCCTACATTTAGCATGACCAACTTTTCCAAATACGAGCATCAGTATTCTTCCAAACGTGCCAACTCTTCAAATCCTCCCAGGGCAGATTTCTGGAAAGCAGCACAGAATGCCCTTTTTTGGAAAGGGAACATTGGGAGCAAAGTCGTTGTTTTTGATATTCCACAACTGCTAATTGGGAATAAGGAAGCCAAGTCAGCCGCTGGGTAAGAAACAGCGAGTTTAATTCACTGCTCTTCTTTTTTTTCCCAAACTCCCAAGCTGTCCCTCCTGTTTGAACACACAGCAGCACCCAGTGAGTGACAGAGCTGTAAGCACACTGCCTTTCATCTTTATCAAAATCAAGCCTGAAACAAGAGTGCAAAAGAATCCCCTTCATTAACTTCTATCATAAATATCAGACCACACACAAGGAGAAAAACTGCCCAAAGCCCCAAACTTTGTTAATTGTGACAGCACACGCCACTGCAGTGGCATGGAAAGCCTACTCCAGCAGGCTGGCTGTCAGCTGGTTAAGGAGCCCTAGGTGTGGGAACAAAACATTATTATAAAATCACACTGCGAAATGGGAGTATTAAGGAGGCAAACAACGCTAGCTCTGCGCTTGTGCTACTTAGGACTAACTAGGAAGGCTTTTGTCAGACAAGGGAAGGGAAGTAAGTTGAAGCTGAGGGTGGTTTTTTTTTTCTTTCAGCAATTAAATAATACAGCTCCTTCCACATGAGGGGAAAACAGTACAGTGAAAGGGATGAAGCACTTCCTCCCTACCTTAGCAGGCTTGGAATAAATGCCAGCCGCCAGGCCCGGTTCTGGCAGTGAGCAGAGTCCTGTGCACCTTCTGCATGTCAGCTCACAGCTTCCACTTCCTCAACAGCGCTCAAGGAACTGCCCAGTATTTACTCAGCATGACTCAATTGCAAAACTCAAGTTTATCATGTGAATATGAGTTCCTCCAAAGGAATAATGCAGCACTGCAAGAAGGTTCACTGCCTTTCCTGAAGCAACCAGTAAGCCTGGGGAAAGGCCACCTCCTCCTGCAGCTTGCAGATACATCAAAGTGCAGGACAGTGGCCAAAGAGAACCCAGTGATTTGTACAGTGTCTGTTTAGGTACCACAATAACCAAGAAGTAATCATCTCTTCCACATTCAGCTTCTGATATCAGTGCTCTCTGTCTTCTCAGGCATCATGGGCACAGAACACGTTACTAGCTCTCTGCCTGCAAATGCAAGGTTAAGTTCCCCTCTGTCAGAGCTGCCTGCAAGCTCGCTCTCCAGCCATTTCCAAAGGACTACTTTTCCTCCTATCCCACTTCTACAAAAAGCCTTGGAATTTTGCATTCAAAGAGAAAAAACACCACTGGCAAGTAATAAAGATATTGGACTGAAGATACTACTTGGGTCCTGTGAGACCATTTTTGCCAGCAGACTATGCATAGTGTTGTAATGAGCACAAATGCTGAGTCCACTCCACTGGAGTCCTTCAGGAGGAGCTGCACACCAAGCCCAACCTTCAGCTCCATCCTCACTCTCACTCAGTATTAAGTCAAGAGAAGCACTTCAGGCCAGGCTGGATGGGGCTGTGAGCAGCCTGGGCTAGAGGGAGGTGTCCCTGCCTACAGCTGGGAGCTGGAACTACATGATCTTAAAGGTCCCTTCCAACCCAAACCATCCTATGATTCTGTGAACATTTCAGGTTTTCTTTCTGGTACAGTACTATGTGCACAAAACTTACTTTCTTTGCTAGCATAAATTTCCTGGAATTTGAGATACAACACAAAACACCAACAGCATCTTAAAACCAAACAGAAAACAACATGACAACACTTAACGGAACTTTTATAACCGGTGTACATCTCCTGCCTCTTCCATTAACGCAAACTGGTAAGTACACAGAGACAGTACGACGATCACTGCTTAGGAAAAAACAAAACCACTGGAGTTTTATCTTATTTCAAACATCCTGGGTTAACAGCTCCATAGGAACACTAAAGGAGTGAAAAATGGAAAAAGAGGAATTGCGCATTCAACTGAAATAAACAGAAGAAAACCACAAACAGGCCTAATGAACACTGCAATTAGAGAGCAGTTTTTCTTCACGTTGCTGAAAAACATGAACAGATTATGCAGAGTAAGTGCCTCTTGCAGACACAGCCCTTCAAGCCAGGCCTCTGTAATGCTGCCAGCACCGTGACCTAACCCTGCAAGTATCTGGAAAGCTACAATATCCATTAGCCAAGAGAACTGTATCATCATTCATACACACTGGAAATCTGCTGCTCAGATTGCCCCCTCAGATGAAATCCACATTCAGTTCCTAGATGCATGCTTTTAATCAAGGCTTTTAGAGTAAAAGGACACAAGACTTGGCAGCCAGAAGGTTTGATCATTAACGGCGTTCTGAGCTTCAGGAGCAGATCCAGCCCTCCCTCCTGACTGCTTCTTCCTTTTTTTCTTTTCTTAACTTTTTGAGAAGCCATATTTTACCCTGAGGGCCACAGACACATTAAGCCTGCTTCCATCAGAGGGTAGCCAGCACCGATTATAAGTATTAATTACCAGTAAACATCACCTTAGTCAAGACTTTCTGTGGCATAATAACTGAAAACAGTGAAGTCACAGAGGGATATGCACTTACAAAAGCACCTCTCATCTCTGAAAGAGATGAACTCAGCACAACTGAGTGGCAGCGAGGTGCCTACAGGACATGCTAAATAATGAATGACTGATAATGAGAAATTAGAAAGGAGTGAACCTAATCAAACTTAATTAAAGGCGTTTGGCCCACTGTGATGTGAAAGCTCAGGCTGATTGCCGAAAGCAGGAAAACAAAACCACGAACTGCTTTTAACTGTCTCCCTTCCTTCCTTCCAGACCACTTTCTACAGGAAATGAACATTTAAAGCTCCACAGTAGTCCTGGCATCCCCGGCCGGAATATATACGGAAGTATGGGCAAAGCTTATTAACAGCAAGGTCCATTAAAGAGTAAAGGGATGTTAAGAGAGCCATGGGTTACTTCCAAGTCATACTGCCTTTTACAATAAAAGTTATAGCATTAAGTGCAGGTGGGATGATGTACTATTTAATACCAATTTTAACTCCTTCCTTTTTAATCAACAACATAAAAAGTTAACAGCAAACTTTAATTTTTGACCTTTGCCTAAGTTTTGTTGTTTACATATATGAATTCAACATTCTGCAACAGTTCAGATGCTGCTTTTACTTAAAAAACACTTTGATATCTGCCTAAGGGCCATATTAAGTCATCTCCCACAAAGTAAATAGGAATACAACATTTTAGTACCCATGCTGGGGAAGAAAAGCTCTAAGTACTAATGTATCTGGGATACAGCACAGTAAACAAGGAAGAAAAAGCTTAACAAAGCCCCCCAGAGATTTCATGAGTCAGAATTTTGCTTGACATGATGAATGCTGCAGGGCACGCTCAGCTGTTTTGACTTTTGAACGAGCAGGACTTCTATGGGATAGGTACTGGCTAAACCCCCCTCTGGCCACCTTCCAGAAATACTACTGGTGCTCCTTGAAAGACCCAAATTTCTGGAGGATGAGCACAGGTCTGACTATCAGATGCATAGTGGCCTGTCAGGACTTTGTCCTGACATCCTATTCAAAGCTGGAGAGTCATTTAAAAATGACGTGCTTGGTTTGTACACAGAAAACACTTCATATGTACTATATCTTATATAAGGTAAATACCTAATAACTTCCTTACCACTGCAATTCAGCACCTGTGCTGCTGCTTAATTGGATTGCTGAACAAAAGAATATAGTGAAAAAGAAGATGTGAACTTGAAAATTCATATAAAAAACTGCTTGTAGAAAGAAGAGACATTGGTAACTGACTCTGAAGGTTTATCTGCAGACTACCCAAACAAGTAAATGAACACAATCTGTGTTTCAGTTCTGCTTCCGTGTCCCAGCGAGCCCACAGAAGCAATGGAGGATGTAATGGTTTTCCTACAGACGAGCTTTCCTGGCTCATTATGGCCTATCATTTCCTCCATCACTAAATGGATAACTGAGTTAAAGTCTTGGCAGCTTCCAAGTATTTCTGCCTTCTTGTTACACATGTCCTTTTGCCACAGAAGTGCTCTTTTCTGATAGTTCTGATAGCAATCTTTCATATTTCTCACTGAATCACAGACTGCTATCACTAGATACCACCTGTACCACGTTGTGGATGCAAAGCCTATCTTTCAGAAGTCACTTCTGTTAGATCAATAAGTTACAAAGGACAGCATATGGCTGCTACCAATACAGACAAGCTTCAGAAGAAAACCAAGCAACCATAAACTGCAGTGCTACTAAGTCAATAGCATACACCATGCACAGCAGGCTCTTCTCAGTCTCCAGGGTATGACTGTACTTTAAGAAGGGATGAGCAGGGTAATGAAAAGAAAACGAGAAGCAAAGCACTAAAACCAAAACAATCTTGGTTCCACACACAATGTTCCCATTTACAATTAGAGCAGATCCCTTTCTTAATTGTCAGCATGGAAAGACTGCTCATCCCCAGGCAGTGGGGTGGGAAATTTGCTTTCCATGTGGCGCAATCTGCTTGCGTGCATCTATCCTTAGCAGTCTGCCCAGTTCTGCCTCCGAGTCTTTCCTAAGTATTAGCTCTATCTGTACTGTCTCAGTTCTTTCCTCCTTTCAGTGCCAAGCAGCTCCTTCTCACCTTTTGCTACGCTGCTTACTTAATCGCAGCCTACTCAGTTACCCCGCACTCCGTACATCTGCAGTACCTTCCATTGCCACACAGCCATGGCCATCTCCTGTCTTGCTCATCAGCGCAGCTCAGATGCACAAGCAGTGTGTGCTGCTCTCTCGCTGCCCCCAGCAAGCCATGCTGCCAGCCCTGCACAGCCCAGAGGACTCCTTTCTGCCCTCCAGGGTTAGTACTCCAGTGCCCAAAGCATGCTGTCTTTCCCCCACAGCTCCACAAGTTTCCTTGCCCTGCGGGACTTGATGTACATAAACACTGTTCTAATACTGTTTCTCCATGTTAGCAATTAGTGCTGAACCCACAGACCCATTATGTGGCCACGACCAAGAGGCAAGCAACACAGCTGAAAAGAGGCAAGTAAGATGTCTGTAACACACTCTTAAGGAAAAGCCAGTCCACAACGTGGATAATTTGAGAGTCCCCCGTACTGAGTAAACAAAGCTGCAATCAACTTTGGCCGAATGTATTCAGACTCTGTGGGAAAGAGCTGCATAGAGCTCCATCTGCAGCTGTAACACACAGCCCCACTGTGATGCTGTGGGAACAGTCAGAAAATAAATATTTACTCTGACCCGCAAGACGGCTATGCTGAAAAGTGTATTTGCCTGTATGGTGGAAAGTTTAATTACAAAGTCATTCTGTTAATACAACTTGTATGCTTGTGAAACATCCAAGATGCAGTTTTTCAATTAGAGCTTCAGCGGCCAGGGTTTTCTGCTCTAAAATTAAACCTCTAGAAATTAAATTTGTTTATGCCATTACATTTATCTGACATGAAATTGCAGAATTATGGGGGATAAAAATAAAAGAACACTTAAAATTCATCTGAGGAAATGTAAAGGGGGAAAAAGAACCTCATGGCTCCTTTTTGTAAGGAGTGTGCTCATTTAGGTGTACTGATGAACACTGGTTATTGGTACGATATGCAAATGTATACAATATGCAAAAGTGAGTTATGCCAAGGAACAAGAATCATTTCCATAATGATCTCCCCACACTACATTCCGTTCTGCTGAAGGTCAAGGCCTTCTTAATCCAGTATTCAAAAGCTGGGAGAATAATATTTGCACCAGGTCATCTTGATATTGAGCATACACTCAATAAGTGCATTAGAGGTTTGATATAAACTTGACTACCAAACACAGAATCGTAGAATAATTCATGTTGGAAAGGACCTTTAAAAGCCCCAACTCCCCTGCACTGAACAGGGACACTGACATCTCCGTCAGCTGCTCACAGCCCTTGATTCTTTCTTGTCATTGCATATCACCTTAACACACTTCTTGAGCAATTCCTTTACAGCGGAAGATGTACAGATACAAGAGAGCCAACAAGTGCAAGCAAATTAAGAGAAAATGAAAATATCTCCTTTAAAAGTAACGTTCATACCATATTCTTAGCCACTCACATTAATACACTGTGTTAATCACACTGCAAACTGGATTTATATATTGAACTTTCTCTGAACACATAACGTTAACTGCTCAGTGCAGTGTCAATAAACACTGGCAGACCTGTACAAATGGGGACACTGGGAGACACAGGAGTTTAACTCCATATTTATTCCAGACTTGACTAAAAGCTCTGTAAGTTGCTTCCTCTGAGTCAGATAAGGAACAAATAACAAAATAATAAGAAAAGGAACAAATAACACAAGTACTCAGTGCTGTTCTGCAATGATGGGTAGCTCAGGCACTGCACAGGAAACAGACTTTATCCAACTGAAAAGCAGATCTGAGAGGTTCTAGAGTTTCTGCTCTCTAAACTGAAAATGATGATCTTCTTTGGGTAATTTGTAGCAGCTAGGTTAAAAGACAGTTACACTTTCTCTAGCATAATCTACTGAAGTCACAACAGCTACAAAAAGCAATGGTTACTTCAGATTCCTGTGCAGACTCAGAGGAATACAGTAATACATTTATGATCTTGGCACGAGAGTCAAAAGAACTTTGTACAGGCTTGTAATACACTTGTGGCTGACTTCCACAGCCCATTCCCACTTACTAACACCATCTATCCACTAGAAAGTAAAGCTGACCAAAGAGATTTGGAAAGGTATGTCTAGTAGCAAGGTGTCAGCATATCTGAGGGTCATAGTCTAAAGTCTTAAGAGTCAAGAGAACCACAACTGCTTTCAAAAGCAAGTCGTCAGTGTTGTACTTCAAGGAAGGTGTCAGCATGGCCATTTTCAGGCTGTTTCAGCAGCAATTGTACTTTAGGGGCAATGAGTTACTGAGCATACATTTAACATTTAGTCAACCATCTCTTGGTAATTTAGGGAAGATGCATTACATGGGGCAGGTTAATTAATTTGTTCGTATGATCAGACACAAGAGAAGAGTATTAGGATTCTTCCCTGGGGTGAGTCATTCTTGAAAAACTCCCAGCTTCCTCACTTACTCGTAAGCCAAGGGCCAGCAGTGGTGATTAAATATGTGGCTCTGAACTGTGGGGACTGGTAATCTCACATTACAAGTACTTCATAAGTAGTTCCAAGCATGTAAGTTCTATTTCTGACCTGAAACAAAATCAGCAAACTTAAAGACTTAAGGTGAAAACAACTGCACTAAATTTCCAAGTAGCATTCCAAGCTGTTTGTAGACGGTCTACTCACCATTGAGATACACGTGTATATGATTACAAGCAGGAATATTAAACAGACATTCTTCAAAAGCTGTTCCTTTCAAGGGTCTGGAACAAGTTCCAAATGGCATGAAAACCAAAAGTGATTCTACCATTATGGTAGGAGTAAAAAAGATCTTCCTACCAAGGCAGAGCGGCCAGCAAAATGTAGCATGTATTACTATAATACTAAATATACATGCTGGGTACTCCTCAATTGCTTTTATAGATTTTAAATGCAAATCCATGAGAATCACTTTCTAATAACATACCTGGTAACTGCTGACACTCAAAACGTTTCCTTAGAAAGATCACAAATAACGTCCTCTGAAGCCCAGAGCAATTTTATGGGTTATGATGGTGGCTGGGCTTTGAAACCAGCCAACTCGACAACCTGCCTACAAGGTATCCTGAGCATAACGGATGGCAAGACTCTGATATTATTTCCTAACACACGAGTGAAGAATTATTTGGATACAAGTATCAAAGCACTTGATCTAAATTCCTTTCTTTGAGGAACACTACAGCCAAGGGTGTCCATCTCTCATTCTGGTACAAATCCACAGCTTGCCTGAGTTTCAGCAGGCATCTCAAATAAGAAAAAA